>SNQJ01S0122868.1:5380-15557 GCA_010110895.2 Picea sitchensis | reverse complement strand
AAAGTACACCAAGTAATGGTTACTAAACAATGCTTGGTTGAATTTAAGATAGGAGGGTATAGATATGAAATTCTATGTGATGTAATTCCCATGGATGTATGTCATATTCTGTTGGGAAGACCATGGCAGTTTGATAGGAATGTCATTCATGATGGGAGGATGAATAAATACACTTTACAGAAGAATGGTAGGATACACATGTTGTTGCCAATAGAGGAGAAGAAAGTGAAAGAGGAAGCCAACATAAGAATACTTCTCATGAGTGGGAAGGAACTCTTGAAAGAAGTCAAAAAAGAACAGGAGATGCATCTTGTTGTGGTGAGAAAAACCAGAGTTATCATTACAAGTACTTCGATGGATGATTTGTCTGAAGAAGTTCAGGAATTGTTGGATAATTTTGTTGACATAGTGGTGGATAGGCTGCCTAAATCATTGCCACCCATCATAAGTATCAGCCACCATATTGACTTGATACTAACAACAAGTCTGCCAAACAAAGCAACATACAGATTGACACCTTGAGAGAATGAGGAAGTGAAAAACCAAGTCCAGGAATTGTTAGACAAGGGTTTAGTCAGAGAGAGCTTGAGTCCATGCGAAGTACCAACTGTATTGAGTCCAAAGAAGGACGGAGGACGGAGAATGTGCATAGAATCAAGATCCATTAAGAATATCACCATCAGGTATAGATTTCCTTTACCAAGAATGGATGATTTAATGGACTGTTTAAGTGGAGAAAATTTCTTTTCTAAAATAGATTTGAAAATTGGATATCACTAGATTAGAATGAGAGAATGTGATGAGTGGAAGACAACCTTTAAGTCAAATCAAGGTTTGTATGAGTGGTTTTTTATGCCATTTGGCTTAACAAATGACCCAAGTAGTTTTATGAGGTTGATGAATGAAATACTAAAAGGTTTCATTGGAAATTTTGTGGTTGTATATCTGGATGATATACTGACCTTTAGAAGGACTAAAGAGAAGCATTTGAGGCACCTGACACTAGTGATGAGGATACTACAATAGGATAAGTTGTTGATAAATATTAAAAAGTCCTCTTTTATGAAGACATAACTCATTTAATTGGGTTTTGTGATCTCTTCAAATGAACTAAAGATGGATCCAGAGAAGGTGAAAGAAATCAAAGAATGGCCATCACCCAAGAGTATGTTTGAGGTAAGGATATTCCATGGATTAGCAAGATTCTATAGGAAGTTCATCAGAGACTTCAGTGGAATTGGTGCACCAATGATGGATACAGTGAAGAAGAAGAACAAGTATTTTAAATGGATAGAGGAGGCTGAGAGGAGCTTCAATATACTGAAGGAGAAAATAACATAACACCCAATTCTGGTCTTGCGAAATTTTTAAAAGACATTTCAGGTAAGATGTGATGCAAGTGGAGTTGCAATTAGAGCAGTTTTGATCCAGGATAATAGACCCATTGCCTATTTCAGTGAGAAGTTGAATGAGACCAAGAGAAAATACTCCACATGTGATAAGGATTTTTGTGCCATAATTCAACTGTTGAAGAAATGGAGACATTACCTTGTCCCACAGAAATTTGTCTTATACAAAGATAACCAGGCCTTACAATGCATAACCAAACAAGAAAAATTTAATCAGAGGCATGCAAAATGGGTTGAGTTTATGTAGAATTTTACTTTTGTCATAAAATATATTGTTGGTAATGATAACAAAGTTGTTGATGCATTAAGCAAGAGATGTTTGATTCTACAGGAATTTCAGGTGAAGACCATGGGGTTTGAACACCTTAAGGATATGTATTGTGATGATCCACATTTAAAGGAAGCATACGGGGCATGTGGAAATCCTGTGCTAGGAGACAAAAGCTAGTGGACAGAGTATATGATTCAAGAGAGATTGTTGTTCAAAGGAAATTAGTTGTGCATACCAAAATGTTCGATGAGGGATAACCTTTTAAAGGAAAATAATAGTGGAGGATTGACTGGACATTTTGGCCATGATAAAACATTTTCATAGTTGAGAATTTCATACTATTAGCCAGGTATGAGAACAAAAGTGATAAAGTTTGTGAATAGATCTAGAATCTCCCAACAGGCAAAAGGAAAAAGATAGAACATTGGCTTGTATCAACCATTGTCAATACCAGAGAGACCTTGGGATGCAATAAGCATGGATTTTGTGTTGGGACTGCCAAGAACACAAAAAGGATTTGATTCCATATTTGTGTTGGTGGATAGATTTTCAAAGATGGAACAATTTATCCCATGCCAAAATACCAGTGATGCAACACATGTTGCAAATATGTTTTTCAAGGAAGTTGTGAGACTTCATGGACTACCCAGGAGCATTGTCTCGGACAGGGACACTAAATTTTTTGGTCACTTTTGGAGAATGTTGTGGAAGAAATTGGGGACAGATTTGTCCTTCAGCTAGGCTTATCACCATTTGAAAGATGGGAAAACTGAGGTGGTAAACAAAAGTTTGGGAAACTTATTGAGGAGTCTGGTCACTGAGCATCATAATCAGTGGGATCAAATTCTTCCACAAGAAGAATTTGCATACAATGACTCACCAAACATGAGCACTGGAAAGAGCCCATTCCAAATATTGTATGGAATGCAACCTAGGGGAGTATCTAAGTTGAGAGATTTGGAAAAAAGTGAGATCAGGAGCATTGGAGCAGAATATTTTGCTGCAGAAATGTAGAATCTTCATAGCCAGATAAGAGGACAGTTGCAGATTTCTAACCAAGAGTACAAGCACAGAGCTTATAAACATCACAAGGAACTTCAATTTGAAGTAGGGGATCAGGTTCAGGCACATCTGGCCAGGAGGAAGACCTATTTTGAATATCTGGCCAGGTGGAAGGGACACCGAATAGAAGATGCCAGTTGGGAAAATGAAGCTGATATCTAGAGGCATGGAAAGTTGGTGCAGGAGCTCATGGAAAGAAGTCCATGAATTTTTTTCAAGGGGAGTATGATGTAGGAGCATTGTTATAGAGGATGCGGAGAAGGACCACTCAGCACCTGGGAATATTTTTGGAATCTCAATGCTGGCAGTCACGCCAAATATTTTGAAGCATGCCTGAACTCAACACCAAGAAATATTTTGAAGCACACTTGAAATATCACGAGCGAAGTGGGAGTTTCCACTCCTACTCTAGAATATGACTGAACTAAGATAGCCATCAGGTTAGGTTTTGGAGAAGACAAGTAGTTGGGGGGAACCCTAAGGACCCTCTGAGATAAATAGAGGTTTTGTATGCCGAAATGAGGCAGCTATAAGTTAGTAGGAGATTTCCAAATTTCAGTTATTGTTTTGATTATATTTGTAGCCACTTTTACTTTTGAATGAAGATAACAGAGGAAAATTGACCCAGTGCATGGTGTGGACATTGTTTGCAATTCCCTGTTATTGTGTTTTCATTAATGAATGGATTTGGTTATGAGTAGATGGAATTGTGAATGTTAGTATAATTTTCAATTGTTTCTCTTTTGTCGAATCAGTGCAAGGTGTGCACAAAGAACACAAGGAGTGCATTGATGGGATCTGTTCTAGTTCTAAAGCTCATAAGAGATAGCAGACCTGATTCGTCAGATCATTCGATGATATGAAGCAGACCTGAGTCATCATATCGTCTGAAGTGAACCTTAGGCATCGGATCAATCAAGTGAATCTGAGCCATCAGATATTGTGAGATCAGGAGGGAGCAAGTTTGGAACTTTAGATTCCCGAAGCGCGATGTGCCATAGAGCCAAAGTGAATCTGGACGGACATATCTAGAGGAGATGTGGCATGAATCTGTGGACTTCAGGTAAACTCCCGAAGTGAGTCATATCCATCGAATCGAAGAGAGACGTGGCATAAATCCATGTACTCTGGGTAAAGACACAAATTAATCCTCGATCATCAGATCAGAAGGACACGCGTTAGTGGATCACAAACTTCAGATAAAAGACATTTGGAAAAGGGCGAGGTTTCAGATTTGATATCTCAGAAGTCTGAAGACTAGAAGGATATCTCGACCGTTGATCGAGAGGAGGGCCATAGGACCATTGATCCGAGTTGAAAGGTCAAACACTCGAAGTGAAGGCAAGGTCATTGATTATGGGGACATGCGTCTGCAGATTGTTAGCTCTGAAATATTGAAGTACGGAAGAAATTTGGGTTTCATATTTCAAAACCACGAATTTTGGAGATCTGTAGAGATCACAGTCATTGATTTAAATAGATAGGTGTCAATACATATTCCACTCCATATGATTTCCCTGCAAAGGAAACCAAGGTTGAGGTTTGAGAACTCCGAAGTTTGAAATTTCAAATGGACCACAGTCGTCGATCTGGGAGAAGGAGATCTGAACTATTGATTCCAAGGAATATACCTTAGTCGTCTGTTCGAAATCACCATCAAGATCGTGAGATCAACGATCATCTCACATTGCAGGGACATATACTGCTCAATCTTTTCAATATTGAGAGCGGGCCGCAATCGAGACCATGGCTTTAGAGAAAAGACACGTGGAGGCTCAGGGTGAATTGTAGGGAAAAAAGAGATTTAACCTCAAACCACTCTTGAGTGCACCCACAATCACGTGTAGACGTGAGGTCATCACCCAAGGTCACATATGAGGAGGGGCCAAGAGAAAAGGCGCTAATGCCAATTCTGAGACTTTGCAGTACGCGAAAGGGAAGGTCGTGGGTATCGTGAAGCCTACGCAGGGAGCCAAGAGGACCTATGTTTAATATAGAACGTGACCAACAAGGTTTCAGAGAGTCATTCGACTCCAGAATTGAAGATCCTAATCAGGAGGTCACGCAACCCTTAGGAGAGAAGGGGGTCTGCACGACAAAGTAAAAATTGTTATGGAGGGGGAAGATGAAAAGTTGAAGGATTTAAGAGGAACATAACTCAGAGGGATGATCAATGGGAGCCTCCTGAATATGTATAGGGACAATCGACCTCCTATCACTTAAACAAAAAAAATAAAAAAATTAAAAATAAAAAAAACAAAGGTGTTACTGCGTCGGATATCAAAAGATAGCAACAAAGGTGTAGTGCTCCAAGAAGAGAATGAGAACGCACACTAAGAAAATCTAGCACGATGGAGAAAGGATCAATGGTCACTAAAAGGAGGAAACAATGATAATATCAGGTACAAAAAATAAGAGCCAACGGAAAGCGGTTATCAAACTTAAATGACAAGAATGATTGACATGACGATGCATTAATCGCACCAACTAGTGACGATAAGGGAATTCAATGGAAAGTATGCAGGAAGCACGAGTTCATTCAAAACACAACTTGGTTAATATCTCTAAGAAGATTCAAAAAATATCTATATAAATCCAACACGCGAGGATCAAAAGGGTTATCGTGAAATTGAGAGAAGAATAGAGCGATAGAGTACACAGAGTAGAGAGTGAATTTGCAGAAGTCACAAAGCCAACTAAGATCGATGGAGAATACCTTTACCACCATGACACCACCCAAACTAGGAGTGTCGAGCCAGACTTGCAGATGACCTTGAAGCAATTTTAGAGCACCACTGAAGCCACATGGAAGCGAACAACAACCAACTCAGCCTCCAAATTTTTTCAACGTGGAAGAAATCTCGTCACCCGATATGACACCAGGAATCCCCAGACCAGTGGTGGAGGAAAGCTAGCATACAACACCAGTGGGCATGGACATTGATATGTCAGAAATAGGATAGAGCCAATAGGATGAGGACCCAAACAATCATTCGCACCTCGAAAACCCTGAAGAATCTGAGATTCAATGGGATGGTCCCGAACCAGGAAGAAACGGATGCACTATAAAGGTCATCCAAAGCCATGCCAGAACAACCACATGAGGGTATAGTGGAAGATGTCACTGGCCGAGAAGAGGAGTATGAAGAAGAGATAACAATGGAGTATGGAACCTTGAGTCAACCACCACAATGCAAGGGAAAAAAGTCGGTACCATGATCACCATGCAAGAAGGCCGCCACATCTAGAGTCTTGTCTGGAATTTTGGATGGTTTGCGTCTCATGGGAAGCATGTTAGGCCACGTGGATAAATTGTGGTACTCAAACCACGATGTGACACACACATACAATTTTCTAGAGTTTGCCAATAAATTTTACTTGGAAATTGTGGGTATATGACCCTTTGGTGAACTAATTAACCAACCAATCTAGTTGGTAGTTGGACTGGAAAAAACCGACATTCTAGGCATGTTGAACATCCCACACTTTAGGAGGAGTCAGGATGCAAAAAAATACATCAAGCACTTGATGGAAGTCAACTACGGAGGATACTTGTGGTTGGAACCACTCATCTCAATAGATGTGGATCTCATTGCATACATCACAGGGCTGCCAACATGGGGGGAGACACCCACACAATTCCTTGATGACAAGACAAAGGAGAAGGCATTGGCCACAAAAATTAAGAAGAAGTATGGTACCAAAAGAGGGTTGCGCAGAATCATTATCAAGCGTATTAGTGACTCTGCAACAAGGATGGCCACAAAAATCATGGCATGCAAGTTACCCAGAAAATTATGCAAGGACGAAGTCCATGTTGGGTTCATCGCAGTTGTATCATAGTGTGCGGAGGGAACCACACTCAACTGAGCCCCGCACTTGTTGAATATGTTCCTAGAAGACTGCAAGGATCCATTGGACCTGGGGACAAAATTTCACTATTCATGGCTACTCATCATGATTGCCTTGGTCTGATGGAAGGAGCCTAAGTATTCATTATTTGTTGTGAGATCCAATCCTTGCCATGCAATGTGATACCCATCATTGGGCAGAACTCGAGACCCCAATAACAAAAGGGTGAATGTAGACATGCTTGAAGGATATTACAATGACTTGTAGGAAAACATCACCAACACTTGGCGAATTACACCAGAGGTGGTCACACAGTATCAGGGCATATCCAACTTCAAAGTGACCAGGCATACATTGTGCATCCAAGAACAAAAGGATCCCGAGAACCAATGGATACAAATGTGGTAGTGCATCAAGGAAGAGGACATAGAAATGGCCATCAAGGATTGGAACGATGAATTGAGGATTCCAGTACTGAATCAAGAGATGCCCATAGATAAGGAGAGTGAGGAAGGGAAGGAACAAACACCTATGGCAGACAAAATGACTTCCAAGATTCCAAATATAGGTCAGAACCCGACGCAACAAAAGAAAGGGGGCTGGTCCAAGAAATGCACCCAGGCGGGGAAGAAGAACAACACCCAGGCACCACAGGAACATGAAAAATAGACTGAGAAAACAGAGGGGACCACATCAAGTGCTACTAAGTAAGAGAAATGCCAGAGCAAGAGGCCAATTATACAAACGTGGGGTGCACGCAAGAAAACTAAGGTGCACAGACTCCACCAAAATATACGATCAAGGAGGATGACGCAAAAATTGTGGCCCAGATGGTCCAGGATTGAACAACGGAGGATTTGGACGATGCCCAATGCCAAATGGACAAGATCCAGGAGGAGCTGAAAGACAAGAGGCAACTCCTCAAGAAAATCAGAGAAACACAAAGGGTTGAAAGAGGAATAGAATCAGTCCCATCATCATCACAGACAAGATCCGAGGCTGGATTGAGTGAACAGGATAGGAACCAGACAACATCACAGCCAAGATCGACATTTCACGTTACACCTAGCATGCTACACATGGATGAAATTGTGGGTTAGACACCATTGAAATATTTGGCCCAAATCTAGTTGGTAATGACATGGATACCAACCAAGGCATTGTATAAATTGTAAGTTAGCATCACGCAGGAGGTACAGTTGCACTTACGCATAGACGCAGTGGAATTGCAACAAACAAAGGACAACCGAGAAGATTTGGAATTGGTGCTCGAGCAGGTCAAGTTCGAGACCAAATATGAGAAAGAACACGTGGATAGGATGGAGCAGGGATTGGGTATAGCTTATGAGAAACTTCCAAAGAGCGCGTAGACATCAGAGCTCACGATGACATAGAAGATTGATCATATTTTGCAGACAATCGATCACTACAAGAAGGAGATCGAGCACCTCTGGGAACATATCATACCTACCATTCCCACATAGGTGAAGGAGCAAGGGAAGTAATAAGTAGTAGTACAGATAGACGAGATGGAGTGACAAGTCAACGCAGCTGCCAAATTGTTCAATAAAGCAACACAGCTATGGATGAAGTTGGAGGAGGATCAACAGGTCCAGTAATGGGATGAGGAGGAAGAGAAGATAAGCATGTCTATCTAGGGCCTCAAGCAGAGGTAGAATATGATGTCGATTATTGAGCGCATCAAAGGAGCAGAGGATATGAAGAAGCTGCAAGCATAACTTATAGCTGCGCAGATATAGAGGAAATATAACTAAGCTCATATGGAACCTATCGAAGAGCGGACAACAGAGGTCATTGTGCAGGTAGAAGACACAAATAAGAACATGGCACAAACTCAGGAAGAGTGAGAAGAGATGATCAACGACTAGATTGGAGAGCTTGTACTGGACACACTCAAGGACAAGACCATGAAGGCTCAAACTTAAACAAAGGAACTCACAAAGAAGTTTGAGCCTCTCACAGGAGATATTGAAGAAAGAAAAAAGTTTAGGTGGCTCAGGAAGAGCCACATGTCAGTGTTGGGGGCCTGTTCGATGTAGTCCTAGCTAGGAAGAAAGGCTATTTTTGGAGGAAAAGCATGTAATAGGGAAAAGACAACTGGAAGGAAAAGCAACAGTTGTAAGAGAAGCAAGAGAGGAGCGCATGCAAATAAGACCTAATGACGCTAGGGTTAGGGTTTTCGTAATGTATTGTTATAGTTGATGAGCTAAGGATATAAATAGGTAGTACTTAGAAGGACGATGGGGTTACATAGAGGAAGGAAGAGAGTCTCAACAGAGAGGAGATCAATAGAGAAGAAGATAATGGTAAGACTATACGAGTCATTAAGCTGGTGATATGGGAAGTATTGAGAGACTTTATCTCAAGGGTTAGATTGCAGGATGAGGAGCATGGTGAAATCTAGTCATCCTTGCAGGGATCGAGGAACCTATTGAGGAGAATGAGATCCAATAATGTAAACACGTGTGAAGTAATATATTTCTAAACTATAATAAAATCTTGAGCACTAGATCTTTGTGGACGTAGCCCAGGAGGGGGTGAACCACCTTAAAAACTATATTATATGAATGAATAAATGCATCTCTATGTCTGATTAATTGATGAATGTTAGATGAATGAATTACTAGTTAGATTTAATATCCCACATTCATTCATAGAATGAATGTTATAAATAGATGTTAGGTTGAATGAATAAATATTACAGAACACAACCACAGATCTCCTCTCATTCACTAGTTTCAATGAGTATTGTAGCCACCCATAGAGTTATCTCAGGTGAGACTATGTAGTACACTATGTTTGTTGCGTTGCCTTTTGGTTTACTAGAGGGGCTGATAGTTTTAAATGGATTTTGTTGGGAAGCTTATCAAATCTAAACCAGGGTCAATCAATGATAGTAACATATAATCATAATACCCCATAAGGAATCCTCAAGACCAATAGAAGAGTAGATACAAGACAACACAATATGTTTGTAAAACTATTCAAATTTCTAAGGGTTTTATATAGTTTGTATAAAATTTTGGCGATTTTTATCCTATAGAATTTGGGAGAATCATTTTTAGAATAGTGAATCTTATTTTGGGAAAACCCATGGAAAATTAGCCCATGAGCAAAATTTATCCCCTAAAATCATCCCCGGGTGAAACTATTTGTGAATATGATAAAACATTCAAATATCTTCTAAGTCATATTCCTTATGTAATTGAAGAAAAATTGATTGTACAATGGTATGTAACATGTCTATTACAAAACATAAAAACACCATTATGTATATATCACATTCGGTCATGTGAAGATGCACTGAAAAAATCCCATTGCATAGAAATGGATGATGAAGAAACATCGACATCATTAATAATGAAGAAAATATTGGAAGAAAAATTCACAAAAATGCAATAGTCAATTAAAAACATGCCAGTCTCAAGAAATGAACTTTGGTGCACAATCTACTCTAGTGAAGGACACACAAAATGTTGGAAATACTAGAACAACTGAGAGGGGGGGTGAATCAGTTGTTTATAAGCTTAAACAATTTTATGCCTTTTAAACAATTATTAAG
>SNQJ01S0122867.1:0-26820 GCA_010110895.2 Picea sitchensis | reverse complement strand
CCATGTGTTGTATTGGATTATTAATGTTTATTTATTGTTTTGTTAATTTATGTGATCGATGCGTCGACGACGTTGACTATTTATCATGATGTTTAAATTTTCCCAACACAACTTTAAAAGAAAAAAAATTGACATGTTGTAAGTTGTCCCCATTGTTACAAAATACATCAATAAGTATATTCAAAGAGTATCAGACTATTTATTACTAACACATTTGTTAATAAGTAAATTATTTATTACACTTCAAAAACAACTAAGTAAATTCAAAGAGAATATCAAACTATTTATTACAAACAACATTTGTTAATAAGTGAATTATTTATTACAAACACATTTGTTAGTAAGTGAATTATTTATTACACTTTAAAAATTGCAAATATCAAATTATTTATTACATACAAATACATAATAGAAATTATACTCTAATTTCAAACTATTATGTTAGTAAGTAAATTCAAACAAAAAATCAAATTATTTGTCACAAACACATAACACATAGTAAATAAATTCAAACACTATATCAAATTATTTATTACAAATGCATCAATAAGTAGATTCAAAGAGTATCAGATTATTTATTACAAAGACATTTGTTAGTAAGTGAATTATTTATTACATTTCAAAAACAACTAAGTAAATTAAAAAATAATATCAAATTATTTATTACAAATAACATTTGTTAATAAGTGAATTATTTATTACAAACACATTTGTTAATAACTGAATTATTTATTGCACTTCAAAAACAACTAAATAAATTAAAAAAGAATATCAAATTATTTATTACAAACAACATTTGTTAGTAAGTGAATTATTTATTACAAACACATCAATAAGTAAATTCAAAGAGTATCAGATTATTTATTACAAACACATTTATTAATAAGTGAATTATTTATTACACTTCAAAAACAATTACATTGAAAGGGAATATCAAATTATTTATTACAACACCATTTGTTAGTAAGTGAATTATTTATTATACTTCACAAACAATTTAATACAAACACAAAAACAACTAAGTAAATTCAAAGAGAATATTAAATTATTTATTACAAACAACAATTGTTAGTAATACACACACTTAAATAAGTAAATTCAAATAATATCAAATTATTTATTATAAACACATTTTGTTAGTAAGTGAATTATTTATTACACTTCAAAAAGAATATCAAACTATTTATTACAAACAACATTTGTTAGTAACTGAATTATTCATTACAAACACATCAATAAGTAAATTTAAAGAGAATATCAAATTATTTATTACAAACAACATTTGTTAGTAAATGAATTATTTATTACACTTCAAAAACAACGAGAAACCACTAGCATTTGCCATTTTCTTCTACGAGTTTCATGGGTAAAACACCTTGTGAGTTTGGGGGAGAAACCACTAGCATTTTCTCTTTTCTTTTGTGAGTTTTCATAGGTAAAACAACCTGTGAGTTGGGGGGCAGAAACCACTCGTGTTTGCCCTTTTATTCTACAAGATACTCGTGAGTAAAATACCTCGTTTATTGGAGGAACCACCTTGTGTAGTACCTGGTGCTTCTCTAGATTTTGGCATGATATTTCGCCTACGTTCTTTCTCCCCAATGGCGATGGTGCCAGATATTTACCCCCCCCACGTTTTAAGGACCTTGTGGATTGTGTTTTCTTTTCCCGAGTGGTGATTTTGCAAGAGATTTACCTCTGTTGTGTTGTTGTTTAAAAAAACAAAATTGTTTTAGCAAAACCCGCATACTTCAATATGAAGATGGAGGTGGAGCTTTCATTTTCTAGTGGTTACCCTTGTTTTGGTCGATGGTTCGTTGTTCCTCCCAACAGACTTAAGTTAACCTTTAAGTTTAATTTTTCCTTACAAGAACAAGTTGAAGTAGTTATTTTTGTGATTTAGATGGTTATTAATTGGTGTTATTTGTGTAATGGAAAAGAAGTTAAACAATCTCAAATCAACATTAACTTATGTCACGAAGATTAAATCAATGGATTTCTTGTAGTTGTAATTTAAAAGATCTTCAAGGATCTTCAACCTTGTCTTGTAACTAATTAAATAATAATTTATATGTATCCATAATAAATTAGACATAAAATCTCCATTCTTTTTCGAGTTATAATATCCAATTATTTCCAGGGTTAAATGGATTCTCTATTGACCAATGCTAACCCTTTCATTTTCATTATTGTCATAAATGGGGAGAAGATTAATTTAATAGGGGCATTCTTAATTATAGTTTTGGATGGTCATGTGTGTAGTTTACCTTTATACAATAAAAATTCACATTGATACTTATTGCACCATGGTATAAAAGCAATGTATGGATGATATTGTGGGTAGTTTACTTCTCGCACCACTAAAAATGTTAGTGAATAATGAATACGCGATTAGATTACTTTGCGCCATGGACTATGTTGTGATTAAATAATTAGATTGTTTGCACGCCATGAATAATGATGATGTATGTTTAATTAAGTGATTAAGATTAATGCACGCAATGAATGATGTTGATTTGTGCTTAATTAGGTGATTATATCATGCACACATCAGAAATTAATGATGATTTATTGTTGAATTCCGTAATTGATTAATCGCGTGCCTTGGTATAAATTATATGTTTACTTGTGTCATGAAAATAAAATAAAGTAGATGACATTGCGCCTTGATCATGTGAATGTTGAATGTTTCAGAATTTGTTATCTTGCACCGTTACTTATATGGATTGTGATTGTTGGAATTTAGTTACTCTTGCGTCGTTACTTCCACACCCTAAAATTAATGTTGATATAACTAGTGTTAAATGTGGTTTATTATGGAACGCTTCATTGATGTCTAATTGCATCCATTAATTTATGTATGCTTATAATACAATCTTATCGCACCAGAATAACTGATCATTAAGATGTTTGATTGATTTAGAAATTTAGATTTCTCTTGCGTCAATAGTATGTGATAAAGGGATGATGTTCTAGATGATAATTTCTGGCACGCCTAAAAGATAATGTATTGAATGATTTTTGTAGTTACCTTACGCCTTTGGTTTACTGCGACTTAATAATAAAATTTCTTGCGCACCTTAATTTAAGTGGGCGTGCGATTTCTTCTTCTTTATTCTCTTGCACTTTGATTTTAATGTTAATTAATCTTGTGTCTTGAATTATTGATTTATCACTAATTTAGTGACTAGTTCTCCTAAGTTGTTGCTTAAGTTGACATGAGAATGTTCAGGAATTTTTTTTTTAACAAGAACAGATGTATTATATTAAAATAGCAGTGGTATAACCACTGTAGGAAAATATACAAAGTTCAGGTCCACAACCTGTACAGATTGTTGAAAACCGACATCCTAAATCTATACTTTTCTGAGTTCAAACAATGAAAGGGACTCATAATTCCTGAACTAACTTTCTGATCCCATAATTTTTCTTTATTTCAGAGAACCGGTTTGAATACGTGTCTGCATCGGTTTCCTTGTGTGGGAGGGTTTTTTCTTTTTTACCACTTGAGTCCAATCCTTGGATTGTTCATTCTCTTCGTCTGCTTAATCAACCCAGCTTTGAGAAGAAGGTGGTTGTGAAGACATAACTCTTTCATGTTCTACACTTGGCTGATCTAGCTCACTACTTTTCCCTCGAGGTGATGATTTTGTAGGTAGGTATTTCGAAATATGCCCTTTAGGTGCTGATTCTATAGGTAGGTCTTTCGAAATATGCCCTTCAGGTGCTAATTTTGTAGGTAGGTCCTTCAAAATATGTTGATGAGCCAGCTTTACACCATCCCACTAGGTGGATTTTCGACGAGATTTCTCAGTTTTATGTTTCTTCGGAAGTTTTCTGCAGTTGATAGCTAAATGTCATGTTTCAAAGCACGCTCTACATATAAATTTTACATGTTCGTAATCTACAGGATGAGTTCGTGAGTAGTCCTTATTTTGCAGGATAATTTATGCTAGAAATCCTTTTGAGAAATCCATCTCCATGTAGATCCAGGCGAATGTGGTGAAGACAGACTTTGTTTCTGGGCTTATGCTATGAAAATTTCCAAGGTCATTCCCAATGGTTTGCAGAGGGGCCCGACCCCAAAAGTGAAGAGCCATATTTGGGAGCCTCACCCAAACTAGGGTTGAAGGAATAGTAACAGTAGAGGTGTCAAAGGTGGTGTTCCATGATTGCATGGATAGGACCGAATTGCCCCAGAACCAAGGGCCCTAATTGAATATTTGATCATTGTCTTCTGTAGAAACAAAAACCAATATAAAAAATCCTTTTGCACACGGGAAAACAAGGGCTTCCTCCTCTAGCAGGGGGCTCCATTCGACAGA
Organism: Picea sitchensis; assembly: GCA_010110895.2. Taxonomy (NCBI): domain Eukaryota; kingdom Viridiplantae; phylum Streptophyta; class Pinopsida; order Pinales; family Pinaceae; genus Picea; species Picea sitchensis. Next base: position 22,495 of record SNQJ01S0122867.1, on the reverse strand, counting down.
GATCCAAGAATGCATATCTGCAAGACAAGGCCACAGACCGTTGAACCTGCAAACAATAGCATGAGATCTGTAGTGATCCTTGGAATCGAATGCGCTCCAAATGACTGAAACGATGGGAGAAGAGGTCTCTTGCACCACAATCCCTAGAGGAGACCTTGAACATTCAGACATCATGGTTGCAGCAAGAATCGTGGGCTAAGGGGAAACTACACGAGCACCAGGAGAGGGAGGAAGGGGAGAATCGTCCTCCTGTAAAGGCGACCCGCAGGGATACGAGCCACCTTGCTTCAGCGAGGGTAGGACCTCAGGGAGAAGGCATGGAGGGGACGAGTGACCGATCGAGCTTTGCTCAGCAGGAGGGCCTCGAGGAGGCTGTGAGGAGAGAGTTGTGACGAGCTTGCGTAGAGGAGGAAAGGACGAGCCATAAAATTAGAGAGAGGGCAGATCCAAGGAAAGAACCCTTCCTGCTATGAGATCTCCTAGAGAAGCCATCAGGAGTGAGCTGGAGTACGCCTATGGAGCGAACGATGACGCCTAGGTTTTTAAAATTTGTTTGAACTATTTTTTAGAATATTCAGGAATTATTACTCTCATGAGAAACATATATTTAATGTTGATGTATGATAAATAACGATGATGGGTAACCGTGTGCCATGTTTAATTGTGGATTTAGAATTTGAAGGATTGATGGCCCTTATGAGATGTGTTGAAGGTTACTGTATCGCGTCATTATTAATGGTAGAATGCAAAGTTGCTGGGCTACTATAATTAATATGTTAATACACTGATTTGTGTATCATGATTCATGGTAACGATATGTCAACCATGTGTCGTATTGGATTATTAATGTGTCAACAACGTTGACTATTTATCATGATGTTTAAATTTTCCCAACATAGCTTTAAAAGAAAAAAAATTGATCTGTTGTATGTCGTTTTGTTGTTGTAACAACGGGGTCGTTACAAAATACATCAATAAGTAGATTCAAAGAGTATAAGATTATTTATTACAAACACATTAATAAGTGAATTATTTATGAGAGAGAGGGAAGCCCCACAAGGGCTCCACCTAGTATACCTTCGTTGCTCGCCAGAAGAGACAAAAGTGGTTCGAATGAGCTTTGTTTATGGACTGAATGTAGCTCTTCCGCAGAGAAAGGAAACCCAAGACACCTCCCATGGCATATGTGGAGGAGGTATTTTTGGAAGAGCCAATTCAAGATCCTCTAAACACCTCTTTACTATACCTAATAATTGGCAGCCTCCAAGCTACCTCCTAGGGTAGACCACCATGGATGCGACCGGGGCACAGCAAAACCGCAACAACAGGGAAGACCAAATGGAGGAGTTTCCCACCTGCTACATTGAAGAGGAGATTCTAGAGGCGTTGGACTCGTAGGAGGCTGCACATGCAGAACACTTCTTCGGAATTGACAACGAGATTACAACGGGGCAATAAGAAGGATCACAGGGACTGAAAGCGGCCATGGAGCAATAGAGAGGGAACGCGACAGGTGAGACCGCAGATACCAAACTGGGTGGTGAATCAAAGGAGGGTGGCCAGTTGTGGGAGGGTGGCATGGCCCCCATGCAACATTCCATATCCATCATGCAGGAATCATGGTGTGTCCAACCACCATTCTTTCACTTGGAGCCCCTGGATCTGATGCTTGACTTGAGGAGCCAGGTGACGGACCAATTCCATCGTGATGTCCTCATCAGCCAGCGCATTGATATGTTATATGATGACACTCCAACGCTCCAGTAGGGAAAAGATACCCGACATCTGTGCATCCTTTCATGCTGCCAGCTAGAGCAGGAACACAGGAAGGCAATGCTAACATGGCCACCTCAGAGGCCAACGAGTAACTGCCTTTTTTAATATTTCTGGTTAGAATTATAGTTTTGGTTTAGATCTATGTCTCTGGAACTATTAAAAGTTTAAAAAGTTTAAACTTTATTTATTTTCAATATCTCTAGTTCATTTTCAGACTGGGGGTTTCCATCTGCCTTGGTTTCCTATGGGCAGGACAAATGGCCTCATATTTTTTGACATGGACAACATAGGCTGCAAGTTGTTCTGGTTTCCGTTAATACGACTGGAAAACTGGAAGACCAAGCATATTTGTACATTTTGGCAGCCAATACAATAGGATCCACCTCTCTTTTTGACTTAAAAAAAAAGTAAATTATTTATTACAATTCAAAAACAACTAGGTAAATTCAAAAAGAATATCAAATTATTTATTACAAACAAGATTTTTTAATAAGTGAATTATTTATTACAAACACATTTGTTACTAAGTGAATTATTTATCACTTCAAAAAATACAAATATCTAATTATTTATTACATACAAATACATAATATAAATTATAATAAAATTTCAAACGATTATGTTAGTTAAAGGGGACATCTGCTCCTGAGTCGAGTTCCGGAAAGACTTTTTATAATAAGTAGGGTATTTACACACACTTCCTCTCAATCATCGAAACTTAGAAAGAAAGAATCCTGGAAGCTGAACAGAAAGGCACGTAAGATGATTCTTGGAGCAGATGTGGTTCTAGAAGATGTAGCGAGACTTTCTCTCTGTGAAGTGGTGGGTAGGTTAACATATCCTTATCTCTGCAAGGGTAACTTCTTGAAGTGGATAGAACAACAATGGATAACCCTTCTGGGTTACAGTCCTGAATTCTTTCATATATCAAAAGGATGGCTTGGGTTCATCTGTAGAACCCTTGAGGATGCTACCAAACACTTGGAATCGACTTGAATTTTGGGGGTGTGTAGCCATCTTCTTAAGTGTTGGAGAGTTACTTTTGACCCGGAGACTCAACACTTCGAGTTCCATAAAAAAATCAAATTATTTGTCACAAACACAACACATTACTATCAATATTTGTTTGTAAGTGAATTACTTATTATACTTCAAAAACAATTTAATACAAGCACGAAAACAACTAAGTAAAATTCAAAGAGTATCAAATTATTTATTACAAATAACATTTGTTAGTATGTGAATTATTTATTACAAACACATCAATAAGAAAATTCAATGAGTATAAGTAAATTCAAAGAGAATATCAAATTATTTATTACAAATAACAATTGCTAATAAGTTAATTGTTTATTACAAACACATTGGTTAGTAAGTGAATTATTTATTACACTTCAAAAACAACTAAGTAAATTAAAAAAGAATATCAAATTATTTATTACAATCAATATTTGTTAGTAAGTGAATTATTAATTATACTTAAAAAACAATTTAATACAAACAAGTAAATTCAAAGAGAATATCACATTATTTATTACAAACAACATTTGTTAGGAATACAAACACATCAATAAGTAATTCAAAGAATATCAAATTATTTATTACAAACACATTTGTTAGTAAGAGAATTATTTATTACAAACACATCAATAAGTAAATTCAAAGAGTATTAGATTATTTATTACAAACACATTTATTAATAAGTGAATTATTTATTACACTTCAAAACCAAATAAGTAAATTCAAAGAGAATATCAAATTATTTATTACAAACAACATTTGTTATTAATACAAACACATCAATAAGTAAATTCAAAGAATATCAAATTATTTATTACAAACACATTTGTTAGTAACATAATTATTTATTACAAACACATTTGTTAGTAAGTGAATTATTTATTACACTTCAAAACTAACTAAGCAAATCAAAGAGAATATCAAACTATTAATTACAAACAACATTTGTTAGTAAGTGAATTATTTATTACAAACACATCAATAAGTAAATTCAAAAAGTATCAAATTATTTATTACAAACAACATTTGTGAATAATACAAACACATCAATAAGTAAATTCAAAGAATATCAAATTATTTATTACAAACACATTTGTTAGTAAGAGAATTATTTATTACAAACACATTTGTTAGTAAGTGAATTATTTATTACACTTCAAAACCAACTAAGCAAATCAAAGAGAATACCAAACTATTAATTACAAACAACATTTGTTAGTAAGTGAATTATTTATTATAAACACGTCAATAAGTAAATTCAAAGAGTATCAGATAATTTATTACAAACACATTATTAATAAGTGAATTATTTATTTATTTTTGTTTGTTAATTTGGCCGAACCTGTTGGCATCGAGATTAACGTGTGGCTTGAGAAACCGCGACTCAGGGGCATCTAAGCCATCAAAATCACCCGGGGATCGCACCTTTAACATCACAGAGTGGCTTAACAACACATTCCATCATCACAGAGTGACTTAACAACACATTCCATCACCGACTGTCCTACACCTCGGGGACCTTTTAATAAAGGACATGTTCGACCACTACCTCAAGGTGTCCCCATGGCTCCAGGTAAAGCCCTCACGAGAATTGAACCTTGCCCAACGGTGAAAAACTCCTCGCTTTCCACCATTGGATCCAACCCCTTTGGGCATAAGTGAATTATTTATTACACTTCAAAAACCAAATTAAATTAAAAAATAATATCAAATTTTTTATTACAAACAACATTTGTTAGTAATGCAAACACATCCAATAAGTAAAATTCAAAGATATCAAATTATTTATTACAAACACATCAATAGATATTAAGTAGATTCAAACAAAATATCAAATTATTTATTACGAACAACATTGATGCCCAGTAAATAAATTATTTATTACAAAGACATCAATAAGTAAATTAAAAGAGAATATCAATTATTTATTACAAACAACATTTTGTTAATAAACAAATTTTATTATAAGCATCAATAGAAAGTAGATTCAAAGAGTATCATATTATTTTTTACGAACACATTCATTAGTAAGTGAATTATTTGTACACTTAAAAACAATAGTAAATTCAAAATATCAAATTATTTATTACGAACAACATTTGTTAGTAAGTGAGGTATTTATTATAATTTAAAAACAATTTAACACAAACAAAAAATAAATTCAAATAATATCAAATTATTTATTACAAACAACACATCAATAGAGTAAATTCAAAGAATATCAAATTATTTATTACAAACAACATTTGTTAGTGATTGAATTATTTATTACAAACAAATCAATAAGTAAACTCAAAAGTATCAAATTATTTATCACACACATATTTGTTAGTAAGTGAATTATTTATTACACTTAAGAACCAAATTAAATTCAAAGAAAATATCAAATTATTTATTACAAACCACATTTGTTAATAAGTGAATTTATTTATTACAAGCACATCAATAAATAAATTCAAAGGTATGATTATTTTCTTCTGAACATTGGTTAGAGTTAGTAAGTGGAATTGGTAAACACACTTAAAAGAAGCTTTAAACTAAATTCAAGTAAATGTATCAAATTATTTATTACAAATAACATTTGTTATTAGAGTGAATTATTTATTATAATTTAAAAACAATTTAATACAAATGAAAATGAAATTGCAAATGTTAAATTATTCATTACAAACAAATACATAAAATTAGAATTATACTATAGAGCTGTTTCTTACAAATATATTTTTACTATGAAGTTATTTATTTACAAAAGTAATTCAAACATTACAAATGGAAATTGTTTTGACAGTATCGATTATTTATTACAAATAAAACAAATTAAATTAGTTACAAATTATTATATTATGAAAAAAGGTGAAAAAATAGAATTGTTGTGTCAAATTTAGGTTTATTTTTTAAGAGTATCACATAAATAAAATTTTAAATTCATCATTATTATCAAATATTTAAAAAACTACTTCCCCAAACATAACCAATTTAAAATTCTCATCAAAACTATAAAATTATCATCTTGTTCTCAAATTATTATAAAATTATTACAAAATTACTAGACACAATAACTTGAAATTTAAAAATATCACATTATCATATCTTATTTCTATTGTATTTTTAACATTGCTTTGTATAAAAAAAATTTAATTATCATCTCATTTTATCAAAATCATTCTCCCATTCTCAAATTATTAAAACATTTCTACCAAACATAAATAATAACTTTCAAAATTCTTAACCTATCATCATATCATTAGTAAAAAATTCTTTCATTCTCAAATTATTAAAGGCTAAAATAAACATAAATGTCATCAGTTATTCAACTGGAACATCAAAAACATAGCCCGATAAAATTCCTAAAAGGGTTGTGGTAGTATAATAATTTCATCTTTCAGTTATTTGGTAAATAAATAACTTTTCAAAAACCATTATGCTATTCTCAAATTATTTCAAACATAAATGCATAATCAATTATTCCATTTTCAAATTATTAAAGGTTGCCTCATAAAATTTTTTAAAAGTTCTTTCAAACTTATAAATAAATGCATTAAGTTATTTCATTTTCAAATAACTTTTAAAATTCCTAGATCATCCTATTTGTCCAATGTAAAACCCTGTTTCCCCAGTTTATGCAAATATAACTAAGGCCCAGGAGGCAGGAGGGACTATGGCAAACTCATGGTATGGGTATGTAGTGTAAATGGACCCTCTGAGAAAGGAGGTCAATGAATGTGATCTTTTATCTGAATTTATTAGGGGCTTCCTTACGTGGGATGTGAAAGGTAGTGGGTGGGAGGGGCCTATAAAAGGTGATAATTCCTTTACAGAGAATAAAATACGTGTTGGACTCCACTGGGAGGTAGACTCTCATCCCCAGAAATTAATATATATGGTAGTAGGGTTGACAGATGGGAATGAAACATGGTGAGTATGTGGTGTGTGCAGGACATTTAAGTGCAACCCTCATAGGGGATGAAACACTGGGTCAGAGGAGACCCTTGGGAACTCTAGGTTTAAGTGCAGTGGTGATATGGAGGATTGCATGCCAATGCAGTGTGGAGGAGAGGCCTGGTCTAAGTGCATGGTCATGGGAGTCATTTCAGTGATCATTTAGAATTCATTCCAGTTGAATTTGACAGAGGCACTTCTCATGGTTGCCTCATGGTGTTCATTTTAGGTAGTGTTTGTCTTGTTTGCATCATGAGTTCTTTTCATATATGTAGATACTCATCAACATGTGAGAGATTGTGGAAACGATTTTAGTGTAGAATGTTGATAATAGTGTGGGTATATGCTTGTAGGCAGAGGCCCATGCGACTTACGTCGATAAAATAGATCTAATCATGCAGGTTGAGCGAAGTGGGAGTATCCAGTCCCGTTCTAGAATTTTGCTTTCCCTTATACGTATCTAGGAATACCGGAATAATAGACTACTCTTCAATTTCCCTCCTTGAAGGTTTTAAGAACCTGGAAAAAGGGAGTAAATGTGCAAGTCTTAACAACCATAGGCGGGAATGACCCTCTTGAAATCTAGTAGCAATGGGATAAGTATTGATCAATGGATGAGATCCTGTCGTGGAATCTGCGGTCATTCACGATTTTTAGATCGAAGGAATGAATGAGGGCATAAATTTCCTTAACCCTTTTCCTCTATGTGAGGAGGAGATCTATCATTAGAAGACAGTTCCTTGAGAACACCCATCGGACCGTTAGGACATCCCACGTCCAAAGGATGTGGGAAAAGAATACTGACATCGAGAGGCCCGGTCCCCAGGCAAGTAAAATCTTAGCGAGAACACAGACGTTAGATCTATAGGAAATAAGCGAGGTTAAACCCTAAGTGAATGGAACCTCGCTACCTACGAGGAGGTTGTGAGGGTAAAGTCAAGAGGCCACAGCTCCCAAGTCGCTGACGGCAGACTCTGAAGGATCTGGCCAGATCCAGCCGAGGAGGGACAAATTAGAGAGAGATCCATGGATCTCGTGGCTTCGAGGCTCGCGGTAGAAGTCAAAGTTTAGACTCAAATCCTGGCATGAGGCTTCTGAGAGGATCTAAGGCGTCCATCCAGAGAACAGTGCTTGAAATCGAGGATCTCATGAGCTTCGGGGCACCGTGGGAGTAGAAGTCCAAAAGAAGTTGGGCGCTAATTAAATGAAACGGTGAGGAGGCTACGAGAGGGATATCTGTTGTCCATCCCAGGGAGGGCCAGTGCGTGAAGATCCGAGAGGATCTTGTGAGCTTCCAGGCTTTCGTGGGAGTAGAAGTCAAAAGAAGTTGGATGTTCTAAGTCCGCAGGCAGTGAGAAGTGTTGTGAAATTAAATCCCATCACAGGAGGGCAATTGGCAGAGAGATGGAAGATCCTACATAAACTTCGGGGAGGCTTCCTTGGGGTGAGGAAACCCAAGTGGGTGTTAAAAGTCCACGAGAACCTTGGTATGAATGTCAGTAGCGAAGTGTGAGAGTGTGAGTGCGTCCATGCAGGGAGAGAGCAGTGGCAGTCCGGGAAGATCTAAGAACTTAGAACTTAGGTGAAACCCAAGTATTGGAGTACTCAAGTCCACAGGTGAGAGAGGCTGAGAAAGGTAATAGCAGATTGGATCCCGGATCCCATGAGAGGCAGGTTGGAATTGCTTTGAGGAGCAGGTGTGTATAAGAGCCTGAGAAAAGGAGACACGGTATTTGCAGGGAATTAAGCAGTTTAGGTGGCGTCCCATCACCAGGAAAATTGAGAACATGCATGAGTCCAGGGGTTAGAGACTGATGTTCCAACTACGTTTCAGAGTCGCGTTGGTTTAAAATTAAAATTAAAGGGAGGAGGTTGTGAGGCAGATTTTCTGATAGGAAAATAGAAGAACCTTGGATTTCTGCGAGCTGAGAAAAAGAGAAGACCACGATATTGTGATGCAGTGTGGGTTTAAAATGGCGCTTGCGTCAGGTGGGACGTAAGACCTCGGTTATGTACAAAAAATCGGGTAGGTAAATAGTAGACCTTTTGTGATTGAGGGATTGACATTTTGTTGCTACAAGCTCCGAGGAGTCTCATTCTTGAAAGCTTGAGAAAATTATTTATTAGCAGGTGGTAGTGGGTGTGTTGTCAAATTCTTGAAAAGTTCTTTCCAAACATGGTGAAGTAATGCTTATTTCATTTTCAAGTTATTAAAAAAAAAATTTTAAAAATTCCTAGATCATCCCATTTGTACAAATCATCCTCTCAAATTATTAAAAAATGTTTGATGTAGACAGTTTTAAATTACAGAATTTTATGAAACATATATCTTAATATTACCATATAAAATGTTCTTAAATTTTTAAACCATCACAACAATGCCTATCATTATTTTTTAATTTAAATTGTCATTACATTACCCTACTTTCATTTATATTGTCATTACATCATTATATTATGAAAAATGTATATAAATATTCAAATACAAAATTATTAAGTGTTTAAAACCATCACAACACATCACCACATATTATAAAAACTGTGCAATAAAAACATAACATAAAATAAAATAAATAAAAACTAAAATGCAACAAAACAGGAAAAATAAATAAAAGCTAGTACGAAAAGTATACAAAGAGACGGGACTCAGATTATGTACGGTGGTATCCTTCAGAAAGTTGGGGAAGGGGTCAATCTCTTAAAATATATATATATATATTTATTAATATATATTTTCTACTCTGTAGATGAAAAAGATATATGCATTTTTAAATGACAAAATAAAAGATTACTAAACTGTAACTTGATATTAAAAATCACGAAATATATCCTCAATGGATTTCATCCAATTATCTTGACAATGAAGAAGCACAGAATCCATGGTATCTTTAAGCTAAAAGTTGGGGAAGGGGTAACTTCTTAAAAAAATATATATATATATTTATTAATATATATTTTCTACTCTGTAGATGAAAAAGATATATGCATTTTTAAATGACAAAATAAAAGATTACTAAACTGTAACTTGATATTGAAAATCATGAAATATATCCTCAATGGATTTCATCCAATTATCTTGACAATGGAGAAGCACAGAATATATCCTGTACAATTTTCCAATTACACAAATAATAAAGTTAAATTCTACATAACAACAATAAATAATAAATAATGTTTATATTATACTGTTACACAAATAATAAAGTTAAATTCTACATAACAATAACAAAGTGGTAACATATTATTATACAGGAAGAAAAAACGAAGTTACAGAGTTAGTGTTAATTTAAAATAGTGTATTTAAAATCTGAAACCCTAAAACTAAGGGAACTGTAAATATCCCGATACCTGCCTTTCTCTTTATCTGCAGTGCGGCCTTCCGCATTCAGCTTCAGCTAATGATTTGGATGTACCTTGATATTTAAGATCAAGAAATATATATCTTTACAGTATTATCTCAAAAATATATTATTTAAAAGTACCTTCATATTGAAAATAAAGAAATATATCTCAATGGATTTCATCCTCTGCAGTTTTCCTGTACAATAAATATATCTTGACAATGAAGCACAGATATATATCCTCCACGGTTTCCTGTTACAAAAAATATAAAGTTAAATTTTACATAACAAAGTACTGTTGTACTATTATAAAAAACAAAATTTAAAATCTGAAAAACCTTAAAACTAAAAATTCTGTAAATAACACGATACAGTTCTATCGATCTAAAACCCTAAGGGAACTGTAAATAACACGATACAGTTCTATATTTCTAAAACTCCAAGGGAACTGTAAATAACACGGTACCTTTCTCTATCTACACTGTCATGCGTATGTATTTGTTGCCTTCCGCATTCAGCGAGTGATTTGACATTTTTGTCTCTCTATGCAAAATATTAAAACAAAACAAATAATCAACAAATTGCAAATAAATAAAACTACGATTTAGCAATACAAGATACCTGCCGTTGGGGTTGATTCACAACAAGCTCTCTCATACTTGTCTTTTCTACATGCTTGCTCTTCTAGATCCCAACAAACCAAAACCAACATAGAAAAAAAAAAAAATTACAAACCAAAAACTAAAGAGAAAAAAATCACAAATAATGGAAAACCAGATCAACACAAAGAAAAGAAAAGCATGACCGTAAGCAGTTTTAATTTTAAAAACCAAAATAAAACAACAATAAAACGACCTCTTTATATGCTTAACAAATTATCTACAGGGTTTGGGATGCTCTGCTCTTTGCTTGTTTGTTTACAAATCAAATCTGCTCTATTCAGCCTCAATCTCTCTTCTCTCATCCAATATTCAACCTCAACCCCAATTTACTCAGCGCTCTTCTCTACACTCATCTATCCAACATTCAGTTCCATTGCAGACTGCTCTGATGTCTCTCTTCATAACCAAACCAAATGTTAATCCTATGTCTCTTCCACCGCCCCGATAACAATCTCCCAAACAATTGTTGATCCTCTGTCTCTCTCTGTTCGTCTGGTAAGCACGATATGAGCTTCATTGGACCAGTTCCATCACTGACAGACCTGCAGTCGTGAATGCCATAAATACTGACATAAATACTGACGGAGGCTGTGGTCGTGAATACTACATAAATGGGTTGTGATTTCTGAATTTGTAGTAGGGTTTGTTAGATTTCTGATTTCTGTCCGTTGGCACTCTCTTCCCACAAAAGCTTCTATATCCGTTGGCACCTTTCCCGTCCTCAGTTGGCTACAGCACGCTCCCCAAAAAGCTTGCGTCGTTAGCACGTTCCCCACTCCCTCCATCTTTGTTAGAACATTTCCCAAAGAACTGAAAAACCTCCTAGAGTTATTTTCATTAACTGAAAATAACTGATAAAAGCTAGCTTCGGGGTTAACAAAAAGCTGGTAAAGGACTGCGTGGGTGATGCATGGGAACCAATTTATGGTGGTTTGGACACTTGCAGCTTGCCATCAACAGGTCCACCACCTATAGTTGGCCTGGCCTTATATGAAATCAATGAGATGGAACATGCTAGAGTTAATGTTGTAGCTGCATTTAAGACTTTGGGGTTCTAGGTGCTGTCTTGTGCATTATTTGGGTTTACCAAAACTTTGGCAAAGCCTTGTTTATGTTTTGGTCTGTGTTGCAGTTGGTAAATTTGGTTTTGGTGGCTCATGTGAAAATACGAGCCAAAATCATTTAGGCTTTGATAAGAGAAATAGGCATTATTGTTCTTTATCTTAATGCATTATTTGGGTTCACCAGCTTTTAATAGCTTATTGTCTTTTGAATCTATTTGTGATTAATGAGACTGAGTGGTTGGGGTAACTAGCTCATCAATAGAAACTCACAAATGTAATCATTTAGGCTTTGATAAGAGAAATAGGCATTTGACAAGTTGATATATCTAGCAGGTTGTCTTTCCTTTTTGTCTCTAACTCTTATGAGGGCAAAATTTGTTAAGTCCTTAGACAAGTTAACTTTGACACAAACCCTATGTTGAAGCCTAGCTTAAATAAGTAGTTAAAGCTCATGGAATATAAATCCACTAATATGGGCCAAGATTTTCTATAGAAAATGGCATAGTTGAATTAGGAGGCCAATAATATAAACCCAAACTAGGAAGGAGATTTGGGTTGCTTCATCAACAAAAAAACCATTCACTTGGACATGGAAAAAAATACCACTAATGTGTTTATTATAGAACCACGAGATGCACTAGATGACTTCAAGAACACAAGTCTTTTCAAAAAAATAAAATATATAAAATCCTTTAGTCAAGTTGTAGGTATGGATACACTTCCATCCATGTGGCTTCCAAACCTCCCTAACCTTACTCCTAATCACAATTTCAGCCAAGACACAACCCACAAAATAAACCAAAAGTGTTTTCCTCCCAAAAGTAATTGCATACTTTGTCATATTTAAATATGTAGATGTCAATATGGATCTCATCAATTTTAATATTACCTCGCAGTACACCTGAGGTATAGAATTCCCTGTTTCCTTTTGGTGTGACATCACTACTTCCAAGCCTTCATTCCCACTTCTAAAAATAACCATGGAATTATTAGGCTTGGGGGTGTCCATTTATATTTACCCCAAAAGCCTTATGCTAACATTGTAGGCAACCAATTAGAGATACCTACACCAAATTAATTGTGAGAAGACTAAGATTAAATTTGTCATGGATTCAAGATTTTATGCAATCTTTAGAGCATCATGTGAACCCTAACTCTCCTTTGAGTTTTATTTAGATTTAGTTCTTAAAAACTCATTTAGATTAGACAATCATAATAAATTTATCCTTAAGTAAGTTAAGGAACTAAACTTAGATACCCTCATAAAGAATCTAGAGATGTAATCTCCATTAGCCTAGTAGAATCATTAGAACTAAAAAAATGCCAAATATAATCCTACAAATTGTTCTAGATGGATTTACCATTAACCTATCTTAGATGTTTTGTTAAACAAAACTTAGATACATAAATTTAAGTAGTTAGCTCGGGTGCTTTCACTTGGAAAACTTTGGTCAAACCCAAATAAGGTTTTTTATCTAGTCCCTCATTCTTGGAGGCTTGTTTCCTCACCATTGATTGGTCCACTTTTTATATCCACCACCCCAAATGCCCCTTTTATAGTTAGGCTAAAAACCTTAAACATGTGTTTTGGTTATGTAGCTTCACTAAATTTGTGTAGAACTAGGTTTATAAATTTTGTATCAAAATCTTGGAAAACTTTGGTCAAACCCACATAAGTTTTTTATCTAGTGCCTCGTCCTTGGAGGCTTGTTTCCTCTCCATTGGTTGGGCAGCTTTTTATATCCACCAACCCAAATGCCCCTTTTATAGTTACCCTAAAAACCTTAAACATGTTTTTTGGTTATGTGGTTTCACTAAATTTGTGTAGAACTAGGGTTATAAATTTTGTATCGGAATCTTTCTTACCCCTATCTCATGGAAAGGCACTCCTTTATGAAACAAAATACACTGCATTATAGATTTTCAAGAAACTTGGAAATTCACAAGAATTTAAGTTTTTTTATTTGGAAGAAAATGAATGATTGTCTCTTTAATTAGCTCTAACTTACTCATTTTTTTTCTCTTGGATTGATCATTAACTAATTTGTGCAAATATTTATATTTATATTTCCATGTATAGAAGATAGAATTGGATGGAAAATTTTGATAACTTTTAATACTTTCAAGAGACAAACTTTATTAGCATGGAGTAACTTCCACATGTTTTTTTTTTGTAAAAATAACCATTTTCTATGTAATTTATTTTATTATTAATCAAGGGTAATTTATGTATATAAAGGCTAGGTTGACATGTCTTCACAAAATGAAACACAAAATATTTTGTAGAATGGCATGGATATTTGATGATTCCAAATTGTAAAATTTCACTTAGTCACTTTCGATCACATAAAATGTTTACACATATGGGTTTCAATGACCACTAAAAACATAATTAATCTGATAATCAACATGTATTGAAACTTATTAATATACAAAATGCTTAAATTAGGGGTGACAAGTGTGTGGGAATGTTTTTGAAATCGAGGAAAATCAAGAAGTAAGTTTTGAATGGGGATTGGGTGAAGCATCCAATAACCAAGGAGGAGCATTAATGGTATATCAAGGGTTAAGGATTATTGACTCAAGGTAGATAACAAAGTTAATTGCCATTGGAGACTCAAAAATAATTATCAAAAGTATTCATTGTTCTTCCTTGTCAAATGGCTATTTAGCAAGGCTCTCTTAACAAATTCAAAAACAGGTTGGCCACTTCAAACACATGGATTTTTCTCATGTTTTATAGGAAAGGAATCTTCTAGTGGAATGTTTGGCTAATGAATCCTCTTGTCTAGATTGCAAAATCTTGAAGGTAAGAAGGGGGGGTTATCTTCTCCCCAATCCCATAGTTTATTCATTTAATGGTTAACCCAAAGTTTTGCATGTTATCAAACAACATTGACAAGTGACACATGAAATTAAAGAGGAGAAAATAGAGTTCAACGAACAATTCATTGCTTGTACCAACGCACATGTTGGCCATTATGATACAACAACCCTTTCAATCTTGTTTTATTGCAATCTCGAGTCAAGGCGGGATTGTGTGATCTATTTTGGGTGTAGGTGTTGAGCTTCATCCACAACCCTTTGGACACCCTCAAACTATTTCCATTGTTAAGGTGGTAATCATGGATGCACCATCCAACTTCTGCTCAATGATTTCTTGGAAAGGTTTCAGTGTTTGGTTAATGGAAAATGTGAGTACCTATGGAAACTGCATAATTTCATGTTCTCTAGTATTTGTGGACTATCATTTGGACATGGTAATGTTAACATTTCCCCCCATATTTATTTAGTGAAACTATGGAAAGGTTTTAGAGAGTTTGGTTTGTTGGAAATGTGAGCAGTTCTATCATCTTTGTTTCCCTGTCTAGTCTCTTTGTTTATTTGGTGGTGTGGTTTAGCATTAGGGAATTGGTAGTGGACAACATTATAGTGTTTATTGTCTTAGAGGAACATGAGAACAATGTGGAATAATATCTTCTTCAGATGCCTGAGAAGTGCCAGATGAAATGGACTACGATCCTCAACCTTCTCCAGTTGAGCAAGAGGAAACAATCAACAAGAATGTCCTTAATTAACTTTACATCATATTATGTTTTGTAAAATTGGTCTTTTTTTTAGGTTTCATTTTTAGGACTTATACTTTAAGAAACTCTTGGGCATCCTCTCCGAAGGATAGTTTCATCTTTTTTTTAATTATTTTGCAATTTTTTTTGGAGAAACTCTTGGGCATCCTCTTCGAAGGATAGTTTCATTTTTTTTTTTATTATTTTGCAATTTTTTGAAGAAGTTTTGAACTGTAGGTTGTTGGGCAATACCTCTTTTTATATTATTACATTGACGAGTGAAACTAGAACATATTTCTAATACAAAAAATATTTGTTCTTGTTAGTGTGTGTGTGTGATGTAAGGTAAAAGATCTTTAACAATGAGATCAAGGTTTTGATACAACTAATGTGATCATAGTTGAAATAGGATGTGGAATGTATTGTAGTGGACAAAGGAACATTAAAGTTATTCAAGAAAAATAATGAATTCCATTTTTTAACTTTAGATGAATACTTGATTGATCAGAATTTCCATCAATTCTTCAAACTTTATATAAAAGGATTGAAAAATCAATATTAGATATGAAAACTAATTCTATAAGAGTCATATATTATAGCTTCACTAAATTTGTGTAGAACTAGGGTTATAAATTTTTTATCGAAATCTTTCTTACCCCTATATCATGGAAAGGCATCCTTTTAGAAAACAAAATACACCACATTATGGATTTTCAAGAAACTTGGAAGTTCACAAGAATTTAAGTTTTCTTATTTGGAAGAAAATGAATGATTGTCTATTTAATTAACTCTAACTTACTCATTTTTTTTCTTGGATTGATCATTAACTAATTTGTGCAAATATCTATATCTATAGGCATAAGGTATTTGTTCTATGAAATGGCTTCGCCGATGTCGAGTGATGGGGCGTCTCCAGCGTCGGGAGCCCATCCCGTAGAACCTACCGTTGTTCCATGAAGTTGTCGTCATTACCGTGCTCGTTCTCGTCATTCCCACCATTCCCCACCTACAGGTTCGTCACCTCGTTCCACAGTCCTCATCACAACAGCTTCACGTCCTATCCATGCATTCAATGTAGGCTGGCGTCCTGTTTGAACCTCTCGTGCCCAACCTCCTCTGTCCTAAACTATGATCGGGACCTGCTTTGCTCCTTTCATAGACCGAAACAAGTTGTTGCAGATACCCTTCCATAGACCAATACAAGTTGTTGCGGAAAACCTGCCATAGACCGAAACAAGTTGTTGAGTACAGAGACAAACTGTGTGTGCCTAACCAAACCAAGTACCACTCAGCCATACAAAACACGCTTACTGAATTTTTGATTTACCAATTCGCCAAACTCCTGCTAAGTAGGTTCGAATGATCCCAAAGAAAATTAACCAAAAGAATAATTGTTTGAAACACTCTTCAGCCTCCTGTTAGATAGGCATGCCCACGTTCCATATCAAAACAAGGGAAAATGATCTCGATGATTAAAATCGTCAAGCTGGAACTCAAGATCGCCATAGCCGCTGGTTTTCTTACCGAAATGATAGCTGAAATAAAGGCGCCCACATTTACTAACCCCATGACATACGTTATTATGAGTACTTAAACATAATATTGAGGAACGAAGGAGGAGTGAGTATGCAAGAAGGAAAATGTAGACAATTAGAAGCATTGAATTGTTAAGGAGAAGAATACGCATTTTTCATTCTTTACTCTCTTAGAGATACGAGATTAGTAACAGGGGGTTCTCAAAAACAGAGATGGAATCAAAGAAAGTGAGCAATAAGGAAAGTGAAAGTGGGTTCTTGATTCCATGATAGCGGTTCTCAAAAATGGATATGGAATTAGAGAAAGTGGGCATAATCCTCTATTTCAGACCTGTAATCTTCTGTTTCGCCAAAAACTACACAAAGGAACCCGATTTTAACCATTTTAACGAATCATTTGCATGCTTGTTTACATGGAAGATTATTGGTTGTAATCCTTTGTGGATTAGGCTCATCTTCTTCCCAAATAAAGAAATTGTGGTGACTAGTAAACATGACTATTATTGGTTTTGTCAAGGTACACCCAAGTTGAAAATTTGATTGTCTGCATACATGTGAAATAAAATACACATAAAAACTTGTTGTGCTCCCTAGGTGGGAATCATTTGGAATTTGTTTCATTTTAGTATCACCACAAAAAAATTAATATAGATGCTAAGTTTGTAATGTAGTTTGCATCAAACTCTGCATCCAACATAGAATTGTGTTTTGTCACATTGACAATTTCTTACAAAATTGTTCCAACAATTTTTCAAATGAGGATTTACATACAAGTATGAACCCACTTCTAAGATGAAATTGTCAATGGAGGGTAACATGAATGTACACAAAATCCATACTTTGATTAGGAGGGAGTGGCTTTGACCACTTAGGAAATGAATACAAATTGTTGGCATCTATTTTGGAGAGACCCCATAAAGTACCATACAGTCTTTGAATAGAGAGGTCAATAGAGAGGTGGATAGTTTCTAATGTATGGTGTGGAGATATATTGGTGATAGATGCAACATATATGTACTAAGTATTTCTTGACTGACTCCAAGAACTCGTGAGCCTCTGCAAGATAGCCAACCTAACATCCTTTGTAGATTGTGAACAATAAAACAATATCAATATTGTTTTTGTATTAAACAATCACCAACGAATTATTATAGCAGCAATTGCATGATTTCAACCCACATTATTGCTTGAAAATCAAATTTTTTTCATAACACAATCAACATTTTTAGTTTTCACCCCACATTATTGAATGAAAATCATAGTGTTTTCATAGCACAAGCATCATTTTTAGTTATTTTCTCAATTATTTACAAACAATTATTTATTTATGTAAACTACCACTAAGTGCAACAAAAATTAAGGCACGAGGAAAGTAAAACACAAAACTGTATCAACTAATATTTTAAATTTTAGTAGAGTTTAACTGTAAAATTCAAAACTATTATTGAATTTTTCCCCTATTTGGCGAGGATTGAGGTTGTTTTTCTTATGTGACACTGCATTATTTTTTCGAGCATTGCTTTTATATTTTTTCCCTGTTTCATTCCTATTGAAGTTGAATTGTGGTAGCCAAAATTTAATATTAGGAGAACATACTATGTGGGAAAGTAGGAAGAGGAGAACTATATTTAGGTGCAAGAGAGTGCTTTGTCTTCAGAATTGTAGTTTGAGTAGAAGATCTTGAACTTGATCCAGGCTTAGGCACAATGACTGCTAGTAGAACAAACATTAAAAAAATCACCATCAACATGACTGAAACAAAATGAAACCAAATTAATTTCATCCTATAAGACAATAATGCATGGGAGAAATTGGTTGTCTCCAGCATTTCCACCTTGAAGTCTAGCTAAAATTCCCATGACTAGACCATTGTTGTAGGTTGCAAGTTTTGTTTGCTCATAGTCGTCTCTTGCATCTGCAAAGTTATCATTGTGACCAAGTCCTCCAACAAGATCCCCAACTAAAACATCTAGATCATTTCCTTGGTGGTCAAACCATGTGGCATATCCTCCTCTACAACTAAAGAATGGTGAATCCTCTTTGTATGATACAATGGATGAAGCTCTATGATGAACCTGGAGAGGATAGTTTGGACCATATCCCACCATGTAGCTTGTAGCTCTTGGGTTGTCACCAAGTATGTAATCAACCTACAAGAAAATGGTTTTAGCAAAAGGAATGAATAGGAATTAAGTCTTTTTAGATCTTGGACTTATTAATTTATCTTAGTGAGCAGAGTCCTTCAATTAAACATAGGTTCCCAGATAAATTTTAGCCCATCRTGCATTTTATAACTAATATACATGTGAATTAACCAATGCCAACAGTTGAGATGGATCCACTTCTCCACCAGGGCATTGCAGTTGTTTGCCAATAGAAGACAAATAATCATAGTAGACGATGAGGAGGAATGAGGCACTCATCACAAAATGTATGTTGTTCCATTTCTTCCAATACAATAGCCCACTTGAACAACGAATGAAGCACTCCTTCAGTCCACTTTGTGGGTTGCAATCAATATTATGTATTCTCGAAGTCATTGATGAAGCCAAACTTGATGTTCATTGTACACTGTAGCCATTCTTCTGAAGGCACACACACATGAAATATTCAACTTTTTCTTGGTATTGKTGCATTATTGCCTTCCTTTTCCCACCCCTACCTTGCATGAAGAACTGATCACAAACCAAAGACAATGTCAATTGTCCATTCAATTTCTATCTAAACTGATTGAGTTGATTAACAACCCAATCTATCCATTGGCATTGAGGATTTCATTGTAAGTTGAAGGCAAATACTACTTATAACTAGATAAATCTCACTGGATATATTGAGATTTCTATTCATGATGAATTGTTAATGATCAATTATAGATGAAATTGCAGACATGGGAGTAGTATTTAGGGTCTGAATTACACATGGAAGTTAAATGCAAATACAAACATTTCACTAGTAGCTGACAAATAACACTTAAGAGTGAAAAGCATCCACAAAATGTATATCAAATACTCATCGACGGTGTCATAAATTTAAATTGCACACATAAATACAAATAACACACTGGGAAATCAAACTTCTGACAATTTTAATTAGCCATGATGCTAATTAAAACTACATGGCTAGCTACAACACCAAAATCATGTAACTTTAAATTAAAAAACAATTTCATTGCAGGAAAGTTGCATTTACAGACTAACAACTAACAAGTTACTGGAAAAATAACTCAAAAAGAATCATAAAAGAATCATCAGTTCTGCCTTGTTCTTCATTTTCTTGACATATTTTCTCTTGGGTTGACCTATCTCAAAATATGACAAACTAGACGAGAAGTGTCCACCTAACAAAACACATTAGAAAAATCATCCTTTGCATGTGCATGAATCTCCATCAATCCATTGGGTACATCTTCAGACTTTCCTATTTGGTTTCCTCTCTCTTCTTATAGGTTTACAATCCAAATCCTCTTCCTTTGACTGCACAAGCAAAAACAAAGTGACTCATTATAGTTGAGCATCAAGCAATTTAAATACACATTGCTCGTTTGTAGTATATTTTATGAAGCATATTAATAATGACAAGGCGCCTTCAAATAAACACTCTACCTATGAAATTTAAATCCAGTCTATTAAGTTAAATATGTACGAATTCCTTTCATAAGATGTACAGCATCCGCATGCATCAAAAGATGTTTGGACTATATCAATGTGCATGGGTTTTGTTCTAGTGCCACCTTCTGTTGGATCCCTAACTCGATATAGAAGAGTGTGTGTTTATGACAATAAATTGAGTTTTTTAGAATATTATCATTTCTAACTACAAGAGACGACTTAAAATGAAAATATTGTGAATGGATAGACATTTTTCCTAATATGTCTACATATTATTTGTAGACATTGATACAAAATGGTAAAGAAATGGAAGACTATCATGGAACTTGAGGTGCAAGACCCAAAAGACAATATCATCTTTTCTAGTAAAGATTCGGTCTGGTCCGAAGTATATGGAAATGAGTTGAGCATTGATCAAGTTGCAAAATACCTTTACCTATAGTTCCTAACTTTATTAGAGGAGAAGAAAAGAATCCTATAGCTCCATGCACTTTCATTCGTCGACAAAACAAGCCCCCAAGCTTAGGGGCTAATGCTTCCTTGATATATGAGTTGTAAGTATTTTAAAAGTGCATTGGTTAGATGTTGGTAACAATATCACTTTATCATTTCTCATATGTATTGACATTTGAAAATTTCTTATGTAGTTATGCTTGCTCATAAGAGCCATGGGACAATAGAGGAAAATATACAACACAATCATTTGTGTAAAAGAGGGGTTGTCAGTGCCATTTTATTATAAAGGTTATGGTTCAATCCCTCGATATAGTGATTTTGACATATAACATGTATGAGCATGAAGATGAGAATGGATGGCCCTGTCATGTCAAACATGACACTTCAGGTGAGTCTAGGTCCAAGCATAAGCCAAGTCTTTCAAGGGACATGGTTTCTTACATGGAAAGATTTTTTGTTTTTTGAAATGCCTATTGACACAGTGTGTAAAATGAACATAAAGAAATATGTTGACATGGATTTGGTAGATTGAGATAGGGATTTTTTCTTGTGCATAAAAGATATTTTGAATATCTACAATCGTTTGATGAAGAGGAACTACCAGTTGAACAAAAAGGATGAAAAGAGTGTGAACCTTTGGTATGAAAAACACAAGGATGATTTTTTCTTTTACCAAAAGCCTAATGGTGGATATGTCCCTTTCATAACTGGAATCCAAACAAAATGGATGTTGGATACCATGGTCAGGCTATCACATAATAGCCATGGATTCAACATTCAATGCTAATAAGTATGGGGTGAGTGTGTTGTCAATGATTGATTTAGTATAACCATTTGAGTTGTCTAGTTCAATATTATTGGTGACCTAAATTGGAATACACATGTTTTTTTGATATGACATTATCAATCGTACACACTTGTGGCTTTTGATGAAAAACAAATCAAGGTGCTAGTTGCATGGGTGGTGACACCATGAAACACATAAAATTATATTGGACTATGGTTGGAGCACCTCATGCATAGGTGTTACCAAATCCATCTCGATCAGAAAGTGAATGTCTTTCATGGTTGATGATGCATTGGATGAAATCACAACTTTGAGGTAACTTCAATTTTGTTATTTTACATTGCAACTTATATTTATTCAAAAATTGTCTCACCTAAAATGAATTGAATGTGGTAGGAGGATCATAAGGAGCGAAGCGATCTTGTGTGTTTGGAATGTACGAAGGGTGTGGCTAAAATATGTGAACCGATTGGCCATTAGTCCAAAAAATGTGAAAGAGATGTTCAATGAGATAGGTTATATCATGAAGAATTGTTCCAAAGATGAAGTGGGCAATGCAATCGAAGGTTTTTTCAACAAATTTGCAAATGAAGACAATTTTTTGGACTATTTTCAGAAGAATTGGGTTGTCGGTGATAAGATTAGTAAGTTCACATACTCTTTCTTTTGTTTCCATTTTTGTTTTTCATAAACATGAGATATATCCACTAATTTGGTTTTTTATATTTAGGGATGTGGGTC
>SNQJ01S0122866.1:26830-37604 GCA_010110895.2 Picea sitchensis | reverse complement strand
TCTTCCATTATCCTAGCATGTTCATGGACTTGCAACTACACATTATGTTGATATTAATTTTCAGCATTCCACTATTATTTGGATCCCTCTGATCCAACTCCTACATGACCCAATTCTATTTCTAGTCATGTTTTCTGAGTAACCTTGGATAGATCACACCAACTTCCTTCTTGAGGTACTTGATTTATAATTTCCTTAACTGATCATATCAATACTTGGATTTGCTTTTTTTCTATTACTTTCCCTTGTCTTGACCAATCTGATTTCAACCTGCCTTGCACAGTCTAGTTCTATCATGCCATAAATAATTCCCTTCATACCATGCTTCCACTGTGCACTTTGATAACCATAAGGGAGGCATTATTCTCATTTCATAGCTAATCCATGGATATGATGCACTCCTTATCCAATATGCAATAAGCCTCCTTCCTTATCTGATTACTGTCATTCAGGTAGTCAATTCCTTTTATAATAGATTTGACTCCCATGTATTGCTTAATCTGTATATTGGTTTCTTTGGGAGTGAATGCACTTTCACTAATTCATTCACTACATGATCTATTCCTCTGTCTGGATTTCATTGAATACTTGACTAACATGAGAGCACTTCCTATAGTGGCCTCCCAAAATTTTGTGGTTGCACTCAGATTCATACCTTGACGTTTTGTGGTCTTGGCTTTTGATCATCTTATGAAATATTTTGTCATAGCACTCTTTCCTTGAGTACTTCTACTTATTTTTAACTAAACTTCAACCTTCTCACCTGTTAATAACTCAAAGTTTTTAACCAAAACCACTTTCGCCAAAGTCTCAATGTCACGCATTTCAATATGTCAAAACCACCACTCGTGGGACTGGCAACGGCTAGTCAAGTCACCTCATTTCACTCGTTTGATGCTTCACAGTCGTATTATGTTAGGTGAACGCCGCCATGTAACGAACCCAAAAGCTAATCATTTGAAATGGATTATCCGAGCATGGAAAACCAACTTACTTGTATGTGAGTCTGTCTGTGATTCATGATTAGGACTCTATAACTACCAATTCTCAAGTATGGAGGCATCATCTTATCCATAAATGGAGTAATCTCCAACTTTGCTCAACCTTATGATCTCTGTAAAATCATTTCGGTGTCCACAAAGTTGAGGTACATGGACAAAGCTATATCCAGTGAGACTGGTTATTCAGGCAACATGGTAGATTTTCCTACGAGTAAGGAGGAAAGGGTAATTGCGCATATAATAGAGACTAAGTTCCACACAGAACCTGCTACAGACTCAAAATTGGAAGTCGGGCTAAATCCCATAAATCCCATTATGATGGATCTGGTCATCAAGAGGGGAGTTGTTAAGAAGAAACGAAGCAAGTGATAGAAGAGAAACCACAGATGAAACGACTGAAAGTGTCGGAGAGGATCAACCAGTCTGGTTAGATACTCTAAAGGAGGAGATCGCTAAGTTGAAATGAGCCCTCAAATAAAATTAAGTACACTTCAGCAAATTTTGGAAAGTTGGTAGTAGAGGAAAGGGGCCCCAGAGATAATAGACATGTTCTTAAATGGTCCCTTCAAAATGGGTAATTGTTATTTTAAATCATTCCCTTTTTGTAACTTATCTCTATTTTTGGAAATATGCGGAAGTCTGAGCGTTTCGAATTCTACAAATAATTCCTCTATATATATATTTTATCTCGAGGAAGAAAAAAAAGGGGGAAAGGAACCTGCCCTCAGTGCAGAAAGACTTTTTGTAATTTTGGGATTAAAATGAATATATAAATGCAGAAGATGATTTTGGATTGTTTGTGAAAAGATTCTAACTAGTGGTGATATGAGTCTTGTTTTATTTCATGGTATGTGTTTCTTGTAAGCTTATATTTCACTTTCATCTGTCTGAATTGGAGGAATTTAAAACCCAGAATTCATCTCTGAGATGCTCTCGGCTTAGCAATTTAGACTATATTTATTTCTTCTCAAACCAACTCTGAATTCATTTTAAATAATGCTATGATGTGGTTGTGTGTTTCTTTTTCCTCCAATACCATGCAAATTTTCTATTAAACTCGGACTCATCGCCTTAATTAGCCTTCTCCTCTTGATAGTTCAATGTTCCGACATTGCATTTTTCATTCCAGACTCCATAGCCCAAATGTCATCTCTGTTCCTCCAGTCATTCAACAACAAACCCCAAAACAAACCAATTCTAGCCAATGTTTACTATAGATATACCCATATTTATCGTGCACAACAACACCACAAGGTAAATCGTGCTTTCGTGCACCTATAACCACTATGCTTTTCTTCTCCGTCGTGCTAGTAACTTGCGTGCACTACTTTTGCATTGTGCGCCAATATCCACTACGTGGAGTTTTGGTTCTTGCATTGATACCTGTTGCGCACACCTTTTTTTTAAATCGTGCATTGATATTCCACATGCATTTCGCTCTATGCATTGCACCATGCCAAAGTTCAATATGCCCCCACCGCACACAATAATATGCGTGCACCATTGATTACACTGTCGTGAGACAACTTATACTCATACTATGTGCGCACCAACCAAACTCCTTTATGCTTTTGCAATACCGCGCACACCACGTGCACCATTAATATGTGTGTGCACACCGCACAATGCTAAATTTAGCGTGCGTATTTGCACACCAATATTTTTCCGCGTGGTACTAAATTTTTATCGCCCACACCTGCACATTATCATTTTTCCGCGCAGCACCAAAATTTAATGCGCGCATCAACACGCCAATACTTTGTCGCACAGTGCTAAATTTTACCTATCCCGAGATTTTCACTGCGCCACATGAATTTTTGGTGCGCCCAATTAGGCACATTCACCTTTATGCACATCGATTCCTCGTGAATTCCGCTGCAAAAATTGGAGCTTTTCCCCAATTCACCATAGACATTCTACAACTATGAATTCGTTCAATTTCACCCCAATAACATCAGATCACCTCTGTAACAACAGATCGTTGTGGGTTGACATTTCTGGAATGAATTTTTCCCAAACTCAATTCACGAATTGGGAATTTAATTATTAAACGCGCTCCAACTGTCATGGATTCACTGTAACTTCAAATTCGACCAATTCTAGGTCTGAATTTGCTAGAACAGGTATTAAATCAGTAATATCTCATCACTTGGCTGAATTTCTCCATTTTCTCATGAATTCAACCACGAAAATTGGGGCTTTTCTCCATTTCCGCCCAATTGTTGTTACTTTTTACCTTGGACGTTCTACAAACTAAAATTTGGCCACCTTGAAATAAATCCTCCGTGACATTTTTCTTCAATTCAACTTTCTCGGCCCATCCAGGCTCAGTGTTGAAAACTGAAGCTCTGATACCAATTTGTAACATCCCCAACCACCAACAGGCTAGGGCATGCCACTACTCAGACGCTTTACTTAGCTCTGAAACCATTTTGTAACGTCCCCGACCATCCATGCGAGGCCACGCTATGCCAAAAACTGTGCCAAAAAACACTTACGTTCTCTTTGCAGAACATACTGTAACATACTCAGCATCTAACTAAGTTATGCTACATAAATTTTTCTAACTGCATGCAATTAAAACATATGCACACAGAACACCTGCGGAAGCTTTACATGTAAAATGTAAAAAGACAAATACATTTCGTAAATGCATGGATTTAGACTGAAATAACAGTGAACGCATACATGCAACATATATAGGAAATACCCATAAAAATAAACACGTAAATAACAATGTTGCATGTAAAATTATCACACAATTGGCACTTATCTTGTTAAGAATGTCACCAACTATGTGCAGAACTTCCATGAACCTCCCATCCTTAGACCACACTGTTCATCACTCTCAACAGTGAGTCACCCCCGAGCTAGGACTAAACTCCACTCAAGTAAAGGGTTCCTAGCCAGGCTAATGGCTCATGAAAAATAGGAAAGACTTTGTCACGGTGCTCACTCAACTAACAACCTACAGTCTCTCATTTCCCACATGCCTGTCCCACCCAAGTGTTCCCCTTCTTTTCTCAACAGTGCCTCGGCTACCCCACTTCCCTTCTAGGGCTTCAGCAACAGGCCGGAGAGGAAGTCTCATAGCCCTGTAGTTGCAGTTTAGCACCTTCGGGAAATCAACTCCCATCAATTCTCTCACCCAGAGAATTACTCACGGGCCTGACAACCCACCTCTTCAATATCCCATGGGCCTGACAACCCACTTCTTCAGTATCCCACAGGCCTGACAACCCACTTCAGTCCAGCTTCCCAACTAACCAGCTACACCAACCTCTGTGGCCATGGATACAAGTTCAGATACAGTGAAATGAATGTCTGAGGATAACTGACTACGTGGGTGAAAAATGGTCATGGAATCCTGGTTGAATGATGGAAGGGATGATGGAAAAGATGCCCATCAGAATGATGGGGGAGATCCAAAAATGAGGTAAGTCCCAACAATATGTATGCATGTCCCCAACTTGACACTTGTCATGTAGGGAGCTACTTTGGCCCACTTGTCCCCAACTTTAGAACTTAGAATAAAATAATTATCCACACTTTATGATTTTAAGAAATATTAATACAATATTCTTGTTTGGCTCATGCTCCCTAGCTTAGCCCCTTTCCTTAACTTATCCCATCCCTTTCCCTAACTAGTGGAGCTTATTTCCCCATTTCTTTTATCGTGGTTGGTTTATGCACAGTGATGTATTTTATATTAAATATGAGACATGTACAAAAACAGGTGCACTGGCCTTTAACATCTAGGCTCTCTGGCCTAATCAAAACATAAGCATCCTAGCTTATAATAAATGGCTCACCATCCTATAAAACATTTCATATACACAAAGGCTCCCTGGCCTCAACATCGCGTTCACTTAAGATGTTGCGCATGGTATCCTAGAATGTGCACACTTCCTCATTTTAATGCACAGTACATGCACGCACTATGTCGTGAAATGTGCATACAAAACTGATATCAAAATAGTTCACCAACTTAAGTACATTTGTATTTACATTTACAGTTGGGGTTCTACCTGGGGATATTACACACAGGGTGAGGTGCTTAGTTTAATTACTCCCTACTCTAATAGTTGTTACTGTTGTTTCTTCACTTCATCTACTTCTAGGACGAACTATCTATACCGCCCAATGTTTATCAATGGGGATTCAGGTAGCAACTATATCTTATGATCCACATCCCTCTTAGGTGGTAACCCTTAGGCTCCTGGAACACTTCTTTGTATGCCTACAACAACTCCTCCAACTAATGTTTCTACGCTTTAGTGCATCCCTCCAAATATGCCTTTACTTTTACCAATTCATTTCTTAGTTGATTATCTCTTAACAAGAGTAATACAAACTTCCTACTAGAACTGATCAATTTCATGGCTTGGTTGGAACTTACTAGATAAATATTGGATTTAACTTTGTGTGCATTGATGATGAAGGATTTCCCATCCTTGATTAGGTTGTACTCATTTTGTCTCCTCATGAATATTTCATCCCTCAAGTACATTTAGGGGCTTCCAAACATTACACCACACATCAAGTGGTATTTTTTCTGTTAAAATTTTGGTATGCTCGTTTAACCATAGACAATGTCACATCATTGTCACCCAACCATAGGCATTCACTATGCCACCCCCAAAAAAACTAAACTTTACTTAGAATAATTTTGACAAGCCTACTCCAGAACCAACAGATAAACCCTAACCACAATTGTTGCAGCAGCAGCACAATAACCATACAAGAAGAACATACATTTTCTCCAAGAGAAGCACACAAGAGAAATACTCACGAATTCTACACTACTCCTCCAGACTTGTGCCCCTTCCAGCTAGAGTTGTTTCTCCCAGAATTGTGCACCTCTAGCTACAACTGCATTCTTCTAGACTTGTGCACTTTCTAAGTGAGTATGTCCAAATGAACTAGGCAACTTCCTATTTATACTAAACTACACAGATGACTGGGGTCGACTTCTCTTTTTGGATGTGTCTATTACCTTAATATTATTTCTCATGAGGCTGAATTCTCTCCTAGGGTTTTCTAACATTTGTTTAATGGTTCAGTTGCTTCTAGAATATTCTATTCTAATTCAAAGGTTACACGTGGAGGTTAATACCTCCCACAACTACCAAAAAATCAACACTCCCTCTTAGCTAGGGAGGTATTACCTAATATGTTCTTCATGTAGTGGTCTCAAACACATCCATCCATCTCACATGGCATGGGAAAGACTCACATGGTCTTGTAAACCAGTCTACAGTTAGCATCACCATAGCCACATAGGCTATCTCATGATCAAACAGATCATGTCTCATGTAACATGACCACACGACCATCTCATGATCAAACAGATCATGTAACAATCAGCATAGCCACATGGGCTATCTCATGATGAAACAAATCATGTCACAAGTATCACCATCATAGCCACACAATCTATGGAGTATGTAGTTGAGCCAATTTACATAGAACTGCGCTACTACCCAATCCAAGTGGAGTCTAGGAAACTGCAACTCTCCAGCTGACACAAAATCTGGCATCTAGATCATAAAGAACTAGTAACTTGTCATCTCACACAAAATCTGACTTCTAGTTCATAAAGAACTAGTAACTCACCATCTCACATTGAATCTAGCATCTAGTTCATAAAGAACTAGTAACTCGTCAACTCACACAGAATTTGACATCTAGTCCACAAGGAACTAGTAACCTCTGGTTGGCACACCAGTAAACTGGTCCACAATGGCTAGGCATATAATCACAAGGATTAGGTGATGTAGTGTGCACACACTATCTATCTATCCCAAGGCTAGGAAACACCTCCAACCATGTAGGTTGGCCCACTAGCTTGAAAAACTGGGTAAATAACCAACTCCAAAGGCATGGCATATGTTGACCTTGTGCGAGGTCATCCTTATAGGTGCCATAGTCAATAACATGCATACCAGACTATTTCACTGTAGTAGCAATCTACATACCAGACTTTTTCACTAGAGTAGCAATAACTTGACGTACCAGACTTTTTCACTTGAGTATCCCTTTGCGTACCAGAATTTTTCACTGGAGTAGCCCTTTGTGTACCACACTTTTTCACTGGAGTAGCAATAACTCAACGTACCAGACTTTTTCACTGGAGTATTCGTAACTTGGCATACCAGAATATTTCACTGGATTAGTTGTACATATCGCCCTGACTAGTGCCACAATCAGTGCTCGATCATGAACCACCTATTGTCCACTCTATTCCACATTGCTACCTAGAGTCACATCTCTAATTCATCACACTTCTACAGCACTTCCCGCTACCTGACGAACACAACACTTCCCGTTGTGTGGAGACCACTTCTAGCTATCCGGGGAACACAAAACTTCCCACTACCTGGGAAAGTCCTTCTGGACCACACCAATATTTTACTCTCGACAAAGGTGTAGATTTTAACCTTGTACAATATTTACTGCAAACAGATTTTCAGTAAAAGAACAGAAAATATACAATGGCAAATACAAACATTACACAGAGATTTTCCCCTGGAAACCCAAACTGGGAAAACCAGCATATTCTTTATTCATTGATAGTGATACATTGTTTACAATACAATATACATATAGGAGCCAGCGGAATCCAAAACCATAACACAATGACCTGGATTAGTCAACAACCCTAATTCCTTAACTGGAAATAGAAAACCATCGGCAAAAACCATGTTTCGAAAAATACCCAACAATGGACACAAAAATCGAGGCAACACAAAAAACAAGGAAAAATGCAACACGTTTCCCAAGGAAAACATTCTTGGGGGAGTTTCCCCTGAACCCCCACGTGGGGAAATTTCATCCCCCTACATGCCCGACGCAACATAGAAACTACTACTCATGCAAAGAATATAACACATACCCAACATTCTCCCGCTTGTTGTTTTCTTTGCATACAAAGGGTTATAGGGTTACGTAGTCAACAATCCAAGGAAACAATGCCCATGGATCCTCTACACCAAGAGAACTTCTCAGTGCTCACATATTTTGTTAATGAATCTACAACATTCTTCAAAGTGTCCACCTTCATCAACAATACTTTCTTTTCTTCAACCATGTCTCTCACAAAGTGATATTGAATATCAATATGCTTTGTCTTTGAATGATAAGTCGGGTTCTTCGCTAGAAAAATTGCACTATGACCGTCACAATATATCCTTACAACTTGTTGTACCAACCCAATACCTGAACACAATATCTGTAACCATACTGCCTCCTTACTTGCATGAGTGGTTTCCATGTATTCAACTTCTATAGTTGAAAGTGTCAATACAACCTGTCTTTTGCTCATCCAACTTATTGCTCCTCCAAAAAGGTTAAACACATACCCACTTGTAGATCTCCTACAATCCATATCTCCAGCCCAATATGCATCCACAAAGCCATGTATATCCAACACTCTGTCCAATCCTGGTCATCCTTGGTAGCACAATCCATAGCTAGCAATGCCACACAAATACCTGAAAACCATTTTTACTGTTGTTCAATGCTCCTTCCTTGGTTTTGACATATACCTGCTCAAAACTCCCATTGGATGTGCAATGTATGGTCTAGTACATACCATTGCATACATCAAACGTCCAACTACACTCGTATATGGAATACGAGACATGTCCTCCTCCTCTTCATGTGTTTTACACCAACGGGAATAGGAACCTTGACCGGTTTACATTCCTGCATATTAAACCTCTGCAATATTGTCTCGACATATTTTCTCTGATTTAACCAAAGTTTCCTCCTTTTTCGATCTCTTTTAATTTCCATGCCCAAAATGAAATTTGAAGCACCAAGATCCTTCATGTCAAATTTAGAGGACAACTGAGTTTTCACATCTTGGATAATCTCCTTGTTGTTTCCTATCAGCAACATGTCATCCACACACAAGACCAAATAAATCAAATGATCACCAATTAATTTAAAATACACACAATGATCCTCTTTTATTCTTTTGAAACCAAGTCCCAACATATAAGTATCAAAATTCCGATACCACATCCTTGGTGATTGTTTTAAACCATATAGGTACTTTTTCATCTTGCATACCAGCTCCTTCTTTCCCTTCATAAAAAATCCTTCTGGTTTCTTCATATATATTTCTTCTTCCAGATCCCCATGTAGGAATGTTGTCTTCACATCCATATGTTCTACTTCAAAATCAAATCCAGCAGTAGCAGATAACAAAAATTTTATAGAGGTTAACATGGCAACATGAGAAAAAATCTCAACAAAATCAATTCCCTCAACCCGGGAATAACCCTTTGCTACTAACCGAGCTTTATATTTCTCCATTTTTCCTTTTGCATTCATCTTCTTTTTAAATACCCATTTTCTACCAATGGGATTTCTTCCAGTTGGAAACTCCACTAGATCCCAAGCCCCATTCTTATCCAAGGCTGCCATTTCTTCATCCATGGACTTTTTCCAGAGATTTCTATCCTCTGAACCCACTGCCTCTATGATAGTTCTAGGATCATCATCAGTTATAGACAAAGCAAAATTTGAACAGAAATCAGATGGCGTATACATTTTCGGTAGCCTTATTTCTCGAACCGATCTCCTCAATACTGGAGTATGAGGATCTTCTTCTTTTGATTCTTGTTCTTCTGTAGAATCTGGTTCATCATCCTTTAAATAAAACTCTATTTTCTTTTATTTTCCCTTACTTGGTAGGACTTTCTATTTAACAACATCATTCATTTCTCTAAATACCACATCTTGGATATACACTACCTTCTTATTTTCTGGGTTCCAAAGCTTATAACCTTTGAGATCATCTTTATATCCAATAAAGATATGCTTTTCAACCTTCTTATCTAGCTTACTCTTGTTTTCCTTTGGAACATGAACATGTGAATCACAACCAAATACCTTGAGATGTGTGAGAGAAGGTTTCTTACCATTCCATACCTCTTGTGGAGTCTTGTCATCCAATTCTAATGAGGGTGATATGTTGACCAGGTAACATGCAATTCCCACTGCCTTTGCCCATAATTCTTTCCTTAACCCGGCACCACTGAGCATGCACCTTGCTTTTTCCATCAGCGTCTTGTTCATCCTTTCTGCAATTCCATTCTTCTAAGGTGTATATGGAGTAGTATTCTGCCTTTCTATACCGCACTTATTACAGAATTCTTCAAATTCATTCCCGCATAACTCTCTGCCATTATCTGTCCTCAACACCATAATTATTTTCTTTGTTTGATTCTCAAAAAGATCCTTAAACTATTTAAACCTATCAAAGACTTCATATTTATTCCCGAGGAAATATATCCAAGTATTCCTCGAGAAGTCATCTATAAATGAGACATAGGACACAGATTTTCCCAATGATGGGACCGACACAGGTCCAAAAACATCACTATGAACTAGTTGTAAAATTCCTTCTGCTTTCATTGCACCAAATGAGAATCTTACCCGATTTTGTTTCCCATGTACACAATGTTCACAGAAATAAAAATCCAGAGAGTAGTTATACATACCTTCAACCATACCTTTACCGTGTAGTAGTCGAAGACCCTTCTCTCTAATATTCCCTAGTCTTTGATGCCACAACATAACCTTTTCTCTAAATATTGTAGGAGTTGTTTCTTCTTCAACTCCAATATCAAGAACAATCAAACTATTACCCGCATCACTAATAGTGATTTCTTATAGATTATACTGATCCAGGTGGATATCGGTGGCCACCCACCTTTTCCGACTGGCTCAAAACAGTTTTCTGGCAATTTTGGCAATTTACT
>SNQJ01S0122864.1:11589-36155 GCA_010110895.2 Picea sitchensis | reverse complement strand
AAAAACGACAAGAGGCAAGTGGCACGCTTGGAGCATGTAGTGCGTCCTGAAGGGCACGTCGCGCAAGGAAAACAGAATGAGGCGAGTGGAACCCTTGGAGTACCTAGTGCGTTCTAAAGGGCATGTTGCTTTGTTAAATAATAAGCGAATAAACCTATATGGGATTAGAACGAATAATGTGATATGAAAGAGTTAAAAACAATTTCCCTAATAAAATGTCACCCAGCCTCGAAAATTAAAATCTAGGTCTAAAGTAATACTTGTGGTAAAAAAAATTAATATTAATCATCATTATTAAACCTGTGATATAAAGGGGGTAAGAAACTCAATTAAATTATTAAAAACAAATTATTGAGGGATTTAAAATTTTAAAAGAGAATTGATTGGTTTTCTACTATGATAATTAAAAAATTTAACTAAAGAGAAAAAGGGGAAAAGGGGTAAAGTATACACATGCTAATTTGAGTTTTAGATAAAAAGGGAAAGAGAGAAATTTAAAAGAATTAGGAAACTAAGGGAAAAAGGGGGAAACATAAAGAGAAAGGGGAAACATAAGGAAAAAGAAGAATGACTAACTTAGCAAGAAATCTTTCCTTTAAGAACTTTCTAAATTGAACTCAGCTAATAAATTAGTAATGGGGTAAGTCATTAAAATGTGTAAGGGAATATGGGGACACCTAGGACCGATTCTAGGAATGATTTTAAGTGGGTGAGGGAAATAGAAGTGATTAAATAATTAATGAAATTAAATTCTGGTGCAAAGAAGGGGATGGGTGACACATGTACGGGGAGGATTTTTATGAATTAAATTATTGAACAATAAATTAAATGGGAATTTGGGAAAGAAGTGACTTAGAAATTTTATATAAAGGACCGAGGAGAAGGAGGATGGATCTCTTCTGTTATGCGTAACGTTACGTTGTAGAATTTTAGACTTGACTGACTTATCTTGTGGGAGTTGGGATACCCAGCTTTGTGAGGAGTGGTAGCTTGTCCTTGTGAGGTGAGCTGGGAGCTAGTTGTTCTCTGGTTTAGTGTGTGTGGCCCCTTTGCAGCTCGGGGGGCTAAGGGGGAAGAAGAGTACCCCTAGTGTTGGCTGAGAGGTACCGATGAAGTCTCATCGGTTGGTAAGCGGGAGATGCAATGAGCGCACTGGACAATGACTTAGAGCAGACAAATTGGCCTACGGTACACATGCTCTTATTCTGCATGGTAGATCATTATTGACTTTACGCTTTCAATTATGTACTTGTAAATGTGTAAAGAAGGTGTTTGAATTAGAATTTTAATTGAGAACTTAAATTCCCCATATCCTTAAGCTTTGTGCTTGACTTGATTCCCTTGGCATTCGATCCTTGATGTTGTGACTGTCCTGTTGGTTTTAGTTGATTTTTATGAAGAGTTTATGCCTACTATTCATCCTCATCCCTAGTTCATCACTTCGGTGGACAACGACCTACAGATTCTAATGCCCTGCTTTTCTATGCTGGGATGATGAGCGATGGATGGTTTTTCCCGGTCATCTAGCCCTGTTGATTGTTCTTGGATGATTGATGGTCTTTGCACCTTATTTTGTTGAGTAATTCTACCATTTTTATCATTCCTATCTGCGAACTGTTGAATACCCTCTGCATTTTTAACTCGACGTCCCCTAATTTTTAACTCTGTGTTTTACCTTTTTACAATCAGTGATATACCCTCTTATTGGACTACAAACTTGCCAAGCTTGACTGCGAACTTACCTTTCTGTTTACAATTCGATTTCATTGTGATAGCGCTACCAGTTATTAATTTTACTTCACTTGCGTTATCAATCAAGTATATTTATCTGAATTTTATTTTTGGCAGAGCTTTCAGTCTTCTCATGACAGCACGATCAAAAACCCATTAAATGGTTTTCATTGTACTCAACTTAACCCTCCATTTTATTTTATTGATGGAATTTATTCTCGGCATTACAACACACCAATCCACGAAATTTTGACTCTGTGTTTTTAATTTATATTCTTGGATATTTTAGCTTTTCTTTTAATGTACTCTCTGGTGATTACATTATGAGTTTTTATCACTTTTAATGGCAATTTTACCTTGCCATTTTTCTGGGCTTTTTCACTGTTTATGGTAGCGTTTTCTTTTCTTCCTGTGTAATGGTGGATGTCCTTATTGTTTACTGTGACTTGAATCACTTGCACAACAAATTCCTCCCTTATTTCACAACAATTTTGTTGCTTCATAGACTGTGTTTTTTCTAGCCATCTGACTAGGAATTTGTTGTGGTTTAGACAATGTTTTACCTACCAAATGGACCATGATTTGCATGCTATATAGGCTATGGTTTCCCTACCAAATGGACCCCGATTTTGCGAGTTGTATTGTTTGCATTTTACTTGCCACTCACCACGATTTTCATGTTGTGAATGATGGTGTTGGCCCCTTGTTGACTGCATTTAAAACCTGTAGATGATAGCGACAACTTACCTTGATAGGCAATGAATCCACCCCTTTAAATGAGTGCGAGATGAATCTTTAATCACTCCTGGATTTTATGTTTTGGGTAACTGCTTTTGAATCACTTTTTACACAACAACTTCCTCTCTTTATTACCCAACTATTTTTGTTATGGGAAACTGCGTTGAATCCTTATGACAACAATAAAATATGGCAATAGTTTTTCTGGGCAGCGTTCTTCTATTATTAATTAGCATTAATATTTATTGTTGTTGGATAGCATTTAAAAATAATGATAGGTTTGTGTAATAGTTAGCCTATGTCTTAGACAACCTTACCTTGCTGGATAGTCACCTAATTATGGATAGCATTTTCTTTGATCAATAGACATCCCTGCCATCTGTGCTATAGAGAGCAGTAGTATATTTTTAATTTTGACAGCCAATGTATAATTTACACAGTGGTTTTTACAGCCATGGTGAAATTATATTTTCTTTACTCAACAACTTCGTACTTTTCTAGACAACCTGGGGTGGTTGATTGCGTTCCTTGTATATAGATATAGTGACATGAATTACTAGCCCCAGGTGAATACTAAATTAGCAACAATCTTGTTATTAGACAATGGGATACATCCGCGTTCTGATAGGTAGTATTGGTTAAGACCACAAAGTAGTTTGTTTAGCATGGATATGATAGTTATTTTTTTACAGCCTAATAGCATTAAAACTGCATTGAATCGCTCTGAAATGACATTAATTATAAGCAACATAATAGCATCAATTTGCATTGAATAGTTGAACATGACATTTAATTATAAACAACAATATAGCATTAAAATTTGCATTTGAAGCCCGCACGGGTGTAGACGGATTGGCAAGTGCCGTGTAAATGGAAGGAAATTTGTAAAAATGAAGTCTCATGTTCGATTCTCACCCGGACTTACTCGTGCGCCATTCTTGCGGGCTGGGTGGTTGCACCTGGGGTTATAGTGGTAGCCGCCTGGGGATCGACCCCGTGTCATGCGAGTACGAGAACCGCGAGTTGCCGATTCCCCCAGTAAAAAAAAAAATTGCATTTGAATAGCTTCGAAATGGCCTTTATTTATAACCACCTAACAACGCGAAAATAAACTTAAATTTAGCATTGAAAAGGCACTTATTTTTGACAACAATGTCGATTATTTGGTTAAGTTCCTTTCTTAGTTCGCATTATAATAACGTTTATGACCTTAGTAGCTTGATAACAGTTCAACCTTTTTACTTATACACCTTTCTTATCAATTAATGGTTGGGTTGTTGGTGGAGTCGGGTATTAGCTTGCACTTTCCCTTTGATTGTTGTCATCTTGCATCTTGTCGACCTATCACTTGGGGTATGGGTGTAGCCTTCTTGTCAGTATTTCAGTCCCCTAGCGCATTGGATTTTCTTGAGTCCTTGGTCCAGTTAGGTTATTGTATCATCTATCACTTGGGGACGACATGATTCCGGTTGAGGGGATCAAGGCATGTCCTATTGTATAGCGGCGAATGATGACTTAGTCGGAGTCAGGCTTCTTGTTGTGGGTGTTGTTGATCGTTGTAAGTTGTTGTTAGCATTTGGGTCGTAACACCTTCATGCATTTGGTTTGTGCACCTTGAGGTTCTAGTTATTGGTCGTTGATATCATTGTGTCGGGAATGTGGATGTTGTCCCTTAGCCTGTAGGCGTCACTATGTTTGTGTCAAGAAGGTAGTCAATTATGTTTTTCCTTGATTTCCGCATGTTTTACCCAGTTGCTCGATGTGCTAACGTTAATTCATTGTTCTATGTTGTTTGTTCTGCGGGCATAGTGCTCACCGTCAAATTTGTTGTTTAGCGGTAATCGTGGTTGTCATCCTGTTTAAAAAAAAAATGCTCTTGTTTCTTCGCTTGAAGTCGTAACGATTCAGGGTTGTTACAAGATATTACTTTAAGGAGCTTCTATATATCGGATCGTTTTTTGTTTCCAGTTGACCGTAAATGCATCAATTGCAATATACACTAAAATGATTCTTAAAGAGGACTTTCTTCTAACATTCCATCTTACCAGCTATAATCCTTTGGATGATTCAGAAGCTTAGGTTTCATAGAGATAGATTCATAATCTTAGGTTCCTTAATTTCCAATCTACCTCGATATTTTGGTGCTCTAACAATCTTTCAATTGACTAGATGAATTTTTTTCATGTAAATTTTTTATGATTTCTTGGGAGATTTGTTGCATTATTCCTATTGGGGATAACATGGCCGAGAACTAGAAGATTCAGAAGGCCGAGAGGACCAATTTGATAAGTACAAATCAACATATTGGGTTCAACCATTATGATCCCCATTGCTGGAATTTGTTTTTAAATTTTGCAAATGACACTTTTCCAAGAGTGTGCCATTGGATCGCTCAAAGAGATTGGAAATTCTTTGGTACTTGAATGAGGTCCATAATTCCTATCAAGGTAAAAATAGAATTTTGGAGATGGATTGGAGAATATGAGGGTTTGTATTCCAACCATAGATATAAATTTTATGGTTTTTTATATTGCCACTTGAAGCATAAGTAAATTGTTCCATAACCTTTTAAATATCTCAGCCATAATAGTGGATACATCACCGAGAAGGAGGGATTCGTCTACGAATCATTCATAATTTTGACTCCCCTTACTAATGTAATTACTGGAAGATGCTAGAATTCATTTCTACCTCCTTTTTTCTACTCAAATACTCAGTCACAATAACATAAAGAAAATGGGAGACAGGGTAACCTTATTACAACCCATGAATACCTCAAAATAAATCGGTGGGTCTCCCATTTATGAAAGGGTAAACTGAAGGATCTATAATGAAAGAGGAGAACCACCAGATAAAGGAAGGACAAAAATCTTATTTGAATTGTAACGACCCTCTTGTTATAATAAATAAGATTAACCTTAATATGATGTAACTATAATTTTCAATAAAAATACAATAGTGTAATACTTAAAACCTATACATAGCCCAAATCATATACTAAATTTTTTGAGAATCTCACCTAASTATAGGGGATTTTATCTAGTGAACAATACAGAAATCAAGAGGAATTCATTCTTCCATCTCACTTGAAAATTTGTAACTTGTGGATTTGTAAAGTCCCTCTTATTAAATTCATCTTATTGACCCTGCATCCACCAAAACATAAACTAATATGCAGTGAAAATAATACAGAAACAAATCACACATTAAACTCGAGAATTTACGTGGTTCACCCAAACGTTGGGCTACGTCCACCAAGCAAAGGTATCGGTTTTCTTATTATTCATAGCATGAAGAGTTACAACAGCTCACCCTCTCATCTCCCTTAGCCTCTATGGGCATACACAAATTTATAGAAATTTACATAAGAAACTAATTTATTGAATGCGCTCTTATCCTTTGTCTAATTTAGTTACAACCAATGTTGAATAATACGATCTAAAATCCATTCTTGGGAATTCATTGTCACAAAATTCCAACAATCTCCACCTTGACAACAATTAACATGATACCTTGCTCCTTCCTTTTGTTCATCACCTTTTCTGCAAGCCAAGAGAATCCAAGCACCATCGTAGCTTCTCTAAAAGCACTGGTTTTGTGAGAATGTCTACACAGTTCTCTTTTGTATGAAATTTTTCAAGATAAACTCCACCTTCATCGATGACCTGTCTTACAAAATGGTACATAATAGGAACATGTTTAGTTTTATTGTGGTAGGCTGGATTATTGGCCAAGTGAATAGCACTTTGACTATCACAAAGTAGATTTACTTTGTCTTGCATCCTTCCAAAATTACCAAACAAACCTTTTAACCAAACCACCTCTTTGCAAGCATGTGAAGCAGCTATGTATTATGCTTATGTAGTGGATAAAGCAACAATGCTCTGTATTTTTGACATCCAAATAATAGCTCCACCTGTAAGAGTAAAGACATATCCTTAAGTTGACCTCATTTTGTCTAAATCACCTACAAAATCATAATCAACATATCCACAGACTCAATCACAACCACTGTTATAGGTGATACAATAATCACTTATGCCCCTCAGATATCGAAGCACCCATTTCACTATTTCCTAGTGCTCTTTACCTGGATTTTCCATATATCTGATGACAACCCCAACTGCATGCGAAATGTATGGTATTGTATTAACCATCACACACATTAAACTTCCTACTACATTAGAATATGGTATTCGAGACATATGTTCCTTTTCTTCCTTTGTACTAGGACATAAACTTGAAGAAAGCTTAAAATGGGAAGCGAAAGGTACAAAAACTGGTTTCACATTGTTCATACCAAACCTCAAAAGTATTTTCTTGACATACTTCTATTGTGACAACCAAATATTACCATTATGTCTTTGAACATCTCCATGCCCAAAATCTGTTTTGCTACTCCTAGATCTTTCATATCAAACGTCCTAGCCATTTGAGCCTTTAACCTGTTAATCTTAGTTATGCTTTTTCTTGCTAAAATAATATCATCAACATACAATACTAAGATAATGAATATTCAATTATTCAATTTCTTAAAGGAAACACAATGATCATACTTACTCCTTGTATAATTATGGCTCATCATGACAGAGTCAAATTTCTTGTACCATTGTCTGGGCGATTGCCTCAAACCATACAATGATTTCTTGAGCCTACAAACAAATTTCTTGTTGAGATTCTGATCAAACCCTTCAAGTTGTTCCATGTAAATCTCCTCATCCAAATCTCCATCTAAGAAATTAGTCTTAACATCTAGCTTCTCCAACTCCAAATCAAGTAATGCAACCAATGCTAATATACTTCGAATTGAAATGGTTGCGGGTTTCTTTGATTTTCCCAAAAGCGCCCTCACAATGCCTTATTGCACGAACAAATCGTGCATCTTCACCTTCCAGATCTCAAAATTGTTTTTTCCATTGAACTTCTTAATTTCGAACTTAACACTTTGAGTTTTCATCATTAAAAGAAAAAATTACAAAACCACTTCTTATACAACCAAGCACCTTTTATATGAAAAATAACCTTATGCTTAAAGATTGAACCCAAAAACTAATGATGAAAAGATTTTAAAAATATTTTATACCTTAAGGCATTTTACCAAATCCTCAAAAAGGTTCAACTCTTTAAAAAAAAAAATTTAATATCCCTTATGAAAACCATTAAGTGAAAAATCAAGGGGCAATTAAAATATTCGCACCATTCCATTTGTTAACCCTTAATACCATTCAAGGGTTAAAAAATATTTGCAACTTTTAAAAAACCATGCAAATTTTATGTTGGAAGATCGGCGCTCTCTTCCAATTCCATAAGTCCCCAATTCCATAAGATCGATGCACTCTTTGTATAGAGACCCCAGCGCTGATTTTTAATTTAGAAAAATCTTTAATTCGAGAGGAGGATCAATGCTCCCTTCCCTAGGGGTGTCCAATGCTGACGTGGTTTACCCAAACATTGGACTACATCCACCAAGTAGAGGTATTGGTTTTCTTATTATTCATAGCATGAAGAGTTACAACAACTCACCCTCTCATCTCCCTCAAAATCTACGGGCATACACAATTTTATAGCAATTTACACAAGAAATTAATTTGTTGAATGTGCTTCTATCCTTGATCTAATTTAGTTACAACCAATGTTGAATAATAAGACCTAAAATCCATTCTTGGGAATTCGTTGTCACCAAATTCCAACACATCTTTCATAAGAATTTAATGGATTGTGAACGTTGATTGAATAATTCTAACATAATCCTATTCACGATAAAATTCAACCTAAAAAGTGTAGTTAAAGTGGAGCATCATTGATACAAAAGTGAAATTCATTTCGTTAAAAGTTTATAAGAAGCTTGACCCTAGAATTATATTTCCATCAATAACACAACTGGTTCAAGTAAAGTTATTATATCTACATTGCCTAAATTATTATATCTATATTGCCTAAGGTTTTTCCAAAATACCCCTATAATAAGTCCATAATTCTATTTTGTTTTCCTAAATTATAAAACCATTTAACAATGCCATAAATATAACATTGAAATCATCGACTAAGATATTTATTAATGGAATCAATAATATTATTTATTATTGTCCAATAATTAATAATCATAACTGAACTGATTTTATAATCTAATCCCTTTCTACTACATTATATAATTTAAATTTCATTATAATATGTTGAGTTGTAATTACGTTTATTCTAAGTAGATACCATCTAGGGATCTAAAGTTAATTTCTATTCCTAGGGTAAGGTTTTATGGGTAATATCATTGTGGAAGTTTACCTATAAATCAGTCAACAAAGCGCAGCGGACAAATTGGTTTAGGTTTAGTTCCAATGTTGAGAAAAGGGTCAACGTACACGAACGACACGCATAGTGTCCATAGACAAAATCTGTTACACTTTTTTCAAAAGTAGACTCTCGTTACACTCGATATATTCTCGATAAAGCGGCCATCAAGGCGAAAATCCGATACAATATCGTTCT
The DNA here is from genome assembly GCA_010110895.2 of Picea sitchensis. Taxonomy (NCBI): domain Eukaryota; kingdom Viridiplantae; phylum Streptophyta; class Pinopsida; order Pinales; family Pinaceae; genus Picea; species Picea sitchensis. Next base: position 27,203 of record SNQJ01S0122864.1, on the reverse strand, counting down.
TCATTAGTAAATTATATATGTGTATTGCAGAGTAATTACTGAACATCAATTAATTCAATCATGTATATAAAATACAATACCTACAAATAAAAGATTAAAGCCTCGATCCAACCATTGGTATTGCATATTTAACAATTTATATATACACAAGAATATGTTTTTTTTTTAAATGATATATTTGTTTTGTTGTAAATATCTCGAATTCAACATTGACCTATGCATAAAATAAGCAATGTACACATTTATATTTCATGAAAATATATCGAGTTCAACCATTTAATTCATGTATTATTCAAGAGAAATATGTATTTACATGAATAGAGTCTCAAATTAATCAATTAGGTCACATACAAAATCAGAATATTACATCAAAATTCATTTAATATTAAACACTAGAAAAATGGAAATATCGTAACCAGAACATTTGATGGTTGGGCGAGGTTAATCTTCAATCCGGAGCCTGTGAAATATCCTTCCTTTCTTGCTATTCATAAGACTTCACCGGTACCTCCCAACCAACCTTAGGGGTACTTTTCTTCCCCCTTAGCCCCCTGAGCCGCAAAGGGGTCACACACATGAAACCAGATCTCAATAGCACAAGATTTCCCTCGTAAGGAGAGGCTTCCACCTATTGTACAATCTTGTATCCCAACTCACACAAGTAAACTTACTCAATAAAATTTTAACAACATTTCATTCATCCAACAATAGGGTAATTTCTCTCTTCCTCACCATTCCTTTTATAAGAAATTTTTTGAAACTTGTCATCTCATGCAAAATTAGATAATTTTTAATAATTTAATCAGAGATTATTCACCCCAACACATGTCATATTATCCCTCACACCCACAATTAGTTCCTAGATTTCCTCCTAGTTGTCCCTGAGTTCCCCAAATTCTCTTTATCTGTGTGTGATCACTAATTTACAATTGGAATTTGATTAGGACTCTACTTCTAGTTAATCTTAGAGTCTAGATTGACTTAGGATTCTAACTCCATGTTGACTACACATTCTCTCATGAAATGCTTTTGTTTTAATTTAAAAATTCATTTTTATTAATTTCATGCACACATTATGCACATGCTGAAATTTTATTCTCATTCTCCCTTCACTAGAGTTTATTTAGTCTAAAATCCCTTAACCTATTTTACAATTTTACTGAGTCAAAACATCTAGGCTTAAAATTTTGATTATATTATTTAGTTTATAACTAAATAATAATTTATACTTTCTTTTCTACAAGGTCTAAGTATTCAATTTATTTTCTAGGGTCCTCTAGATTTTTATTGACTCACATGTATTCATGCAACGTTACCTTCAAGACGCACCATCGTGCTTCAAGGGTTTCACTCTTCGTTGACTTAGTTTGTAAGTTGTCTGACGCTTGGATTCAATACTCCACTTGTTGACCTTGTCTGAGACTAATGGAGTACTGAGGAATATAGAATATGCCTTATTGCACGCCCCTTAGGAATCCTCGTGAGGGATTGTCTCATTCTTCCCTCACAACATCGTGAACCTCTCGGAACAAGGCAGTCGTAACCTTCAATTAAGGTCACGACGGGAGTGCTAGTAGGCTATGACAGGGACACTACCACACCTCTCCCTTATCCGTATGGTATCTGTGTATGACCCATTTACTCCATATGTGAGTCGGATTACCAATAAATTACCAAGAATCACCATGCATGCATCCAATGACAAAGACATTATTAATAATTCATATACATGAAATCCATACTGAAATCATCATTAGCAATATATGCGTATAAATCAAGTACTCAAAACCAATGTAAAAGTCCACTCCCTGAATCAATCCGGAGTCCAAGGAAGTCTGTCGATGTTATCAACATCCTCAACATGTCACGTTTCTTGGACACTCAGGAAACCTCATCATAATACCTGTCAATGCTATACATTAATATAAATAACATATCAATTTCAATTTTAAATCATAGAATAAACACATAAACCAAACTGATAATCATAATGTACCATGTTTTTAACCGTATTACTTGTTCATAAGTGTCCTCAAAGGATAAGTCAGTGTATGAAAAATTAATTAGTGGAACTCGATGTTACATAGACCCCCTCTTGTTTTAAACTTCATCCCAAAGTTTGTACAATATTATAATGAAAGAAATAAATGTAGTTGATATTAATCTATATATCAAACTATCAAAATAAATAAGGAAATCGTTGACGCATTCACTACTACATATTGAAAATTTTGCGACGAAAGTACTCTTTCATCGCAAAATTCAAGAGAAAAGGTTCAATTTTTCAATTTTGTTCTAAATACAGTCCGTATTCATCGCTCTCTCAATGAAATCAAACTTTCGTCTGTTTTGCGACGATCATGAAGATAGTGGACTATTGTCTCTATTTCGACGAACATGTGTATTCGTCGCAAGAGAGACACTAACTATTGACTTTTACACTCTTTGATACTATCCATATTGACCGTTATACATTTTGACAAAGTCTAAATTGATATAGTCAACGTTTGTCGCAAGAGCGACGATATAACCCTTATAACCGTTATACTCTTTGAAAAAGTGACCTAAATATAACAAATAACTAGTTATATTTAGGTCACTGTTTGTCACAATTGCGACAATAGTGACCTAAATTGACTTATAAATATTTGACGATTTAAAGATGTTGCGACAATATTGCTATAACAATGACGGTTCTGAACGGGTATTTTTGTGTGGAAGTTGTGCGGGAGAATGTCGCAAAATATAATTAGAGGTGGGGAAAAAAGTAAAGCGGGTGAAAGGGTGATGGTAGATGTTATTTCCCTTGCAAAAAATGTTTCCTCATAGGTCTCGTAAGAATTTTAATAGAAACAACTACAAAACATTGTAAGAAATATGGGCACATTGATGGCGGATCGAATGAATATCATCCCATGGGAATTAGCTATATATTCATTATCTGTTTTTATATTGTCAATTTTATATAAAATTATATATATGTATATATATTGTTTGAATGTTTGTTATAGTATACACTAATTTTGCATGATTGTTTGTAATTATAAAGTTAGAGTTGCCCTCTAACTTTCCACAGAATATTGCACCAAGTAGTAGTAGAAATGATGTTGTACAAGCTGAGGGACATGACCAAGCAAATAAGGATCTCATGGAAGAAAATGATGGGACAAATCGAGTTAATGATCCCATGTAAGAAGATGATGGGACAAATCAAATGATCCAAGATTTCTTTTTGCAATTGGATGAGGATGGGGACAATGCTAGTATTTATGATGAACCTCTATTAGAAAAGGCAAATAAATGACTTTTTGAAGGATCAAGAGCAAATCTTCTCTCCGCTACATTGTTTCTAGTGAACTTAAAGGTTATGAATAATTTTTCGAACACTTGTATGACACAAATTCTAAGGTATGTAATATGTTTCATCTCATATTATACATAAATGTTGATTTTTTTCTATTTTTTTAAAGTTTTAATTGATGTGTAAAATAAGAATGCAATTTGTACGATTAATATTCTTTACATTAACTAGTTATTTGTTATGTTGTAGATTGTTAGGTGATTTTTTGTTACCATCATCAAATATTTTACCTCGCACATATCGAGGTTTGCATGCCATTATGAAAGACATTGAAATGGATTATCAAACTATAGACGAATGTTCTAATGATCATATTATATATTATGGACAACATGCTTAGAAAATAGAATGTCTGCATGGCTTATTAGTATATACTGAATTGATCAAGTAATAAAAAGTGTGTCTTGAAAGGTTCTTCGTCATATTCCCATAATTCTATTGAAATTACTAAAACAACTGAGAGGGTGGGGGTGGGGGTGGGGGGGGTGAATCAGTTGTAACTATGCTTAAACAATTTTAAGTCTATTAAAACATTATTAATATTTATTCAAGTGATCATCAACAATATACAGCATATGGACGATAAAAACAAAGAGCATCAGTCACACATAAAGTATACACAGAGACAGATTTTCACAAGGAAACCCAAAAAGGGAGAAAACCTCTTCTTCTTCGAAATGATAGGCAGTCTTCTAAGTTCTGTACATCATCTTTAATTGAGCACCAACTCAATGTGAGGGTAATACCTCTGTTTTACAAGCTGCAACTTGTTTGAGAGCACCAACTCTCTGGTTTCTCTAGCACCCACTAGAAGGAAACACCAACTCCCTGGTTTCTCTAGCACCCACTAGAAGGAAGCACCAACTCCCTATATGTTCCAGCACCAACTGGATGGAAGCACCAACTTCCAGTTACACAGGCTCCAACCTATATTACAGAGAACACTTGTTCTCCCTTGCACCACCCTGCCACCCTGGTTTCTCTGGCTGCAACCAGATGGAAGCTACAACTTCCTGTGTTCAAGCTCCCACTTGAACCTCTGAGGACAACAGTCCTCCCAAGCACCTCCCAACCTCCCTAATGTATTAAAGAGTTGAATACATAGATAACTACACAGATAAATCAATTCTTACCACTCTTTCTCTATTCTGTAAGTCTGATCTTCTACAAACTGTTCTGCAATTCTTCTCTTCCTCTGTCTGTTCAACAGGTCTGCTCTGCATCAACTTTTTCTGTCATTCTTCTCTTCTTCAACTTGCTCTGTTATTCTGCTCTGCCTTTCATTTCACTCTGCACATATGCTCCATTTCATTCTGCTCATCCTCTCCTTTTCCCTTTCTTACAGTTTCATTCTTTTTCATCCAGAACAGCCAACCATTCACATTCTGTCTCATTTTCTTTTATACACACCTCCTCGATGGTTCCACTTCCCATTTCCTTAGGAAAAATAAGGACAACTGTCCTACCAACTGAAACACTAACTGATTCTCAATCATGAGTTTGTTTCTTTTAACAGATTCGTAACTGAGGAGTTAACTGTGAGAGGGAACAGTAACCCTCCGATCACATTCAAATTTATCCGCACCGTTGGATGAACTTTATTAATCTTGCCTTTAAATCGGATTTCGACATTTTGGCATTCCTTATGTTCAATGTTCTTGTCACTTACAAATCCCGATCCACAAAATTCCATAAAGAAGTCGAATCAACGATCCAGATCATATTTAGATCTGACGGTTCAGATTAAGTCGGGATTTCACTCATCGCGATTTCGACACTCTGGACGTTCAGTGTTTTTGTCACTTCAAATTCTCGATCCTCGACACTCCGTAAAGAAGTCGGATCAACGGTCCATATCACATCTCTATTCAACGACTGCGATTAAATCGTGATTTCACATATCGCGAAATCGGGATTCCTGATGTTAAAAAACTTTGACATCTCCAACTCTCGATCCCTGAAACTCCGACATGGTGTCCATCTGCTGACGTCACATGTGGATTGACACGTGTTGAATACTGCCATGTGTCACTCTAATTCGTGACTTACATGTGCCTGAAATGTTGAAGAAGTCTGACACTTGTCATTACCTGGTTGTGCCACGTGTTCCTAGCTGACGTGAGTCGGGTCGACGGTCTAGATCACATCTTGATCTGACAGTTCAGATTCAGTCGAGATTTAACACATTGCGATTTCAGGATTCTTGATGTCAATATTCTTTGACATCTCCAACACTCGATCCTCGAAACCCTGACAGGGAGTCGGATCAACGGTTCAAATGTGATCTTGATTTGACGGCTCAGATTACGCTGGGATTTTGCATATCGAGAAATCGGGATTCCTGTTGCATTGTTTCTTTGACATTTCCAACACGCGATCCTCGAAACTCCGATAGGGAGTCAGATCGTCGGTTCAGATATGATCTTGATTTGACGGCTCAGATTACGCCGAGATTTTGCATATCGAGAAATCAGGATTCTTGTTGCATTGTTTCTTTGACATCTCCAACACGCGATCCTCGAAACTCCGATGGGGAGTCGGATCAATGGTCCACATAACCCCCTGAGATGGACGGTCCTCCTTCTTTTGGAATTTTGTGAGCCCCTTTTTCTCCTTGTTATACTTTAAACAACGTGCAAGTTCTCCTTGATCCAACGATGGTCGGACCCTGTGCTCAGATCTAACGCCTGAGATCTATCCTCCTCTTCAGCGCACTCTTCTTGTCTTCATTCAGATCTGACGACCATCAGGAATTCAGAAAGAGATCCAACGAACACAGTTGATGCTCTTCCCCGATTATCACTGCTCCACTGATCATCGCTGCTGTACTCAAGACATCACCACTACTGTACTTGCCATCAATGACAAGTATACACTGCTTGTAAATATGCTAACAATCCTCTGTACATTCTTCCTGTACTCATGCCATTCACTGTCGGTTACATATTTGCCAACAAATTCCACGTTTGCAGTGATTGTTCAGGTATGAAAGCATAGCACAATTTATGGATTACCATGCATGTAACAAAAGTGGAGATGGTATTCTTCGAATGCTTGTCGATGGTTCTGCATGTAGGGAAATTGAGGAAAAATGGGCAGATTTCAAAGATGAACCTCGTAATGTTAGGCTTTCATTGGCAGCTGACAGTGTTAATCCATTCAGAGAGATTAGGTTTATTTACTCGGTGTGGCCTATTTTTTTTTATCAACAATAACATTCCTCCTTAGATGTCAATAAAGAGGGAGAACATAATGTTGACAATGATTGTTCCAGGTATTTGTTGACAATAATTTTTTGAATGTTACATTTTCATTTGTTTCAATTTTTGTACAATATCTTTTGTTTATTTATTTACTTATATATATTACATGATATCATTCCTATAGTAATTATGTGTAATTTCAAACAATTAAGTAAGTACCAGGTTAAATATATGAATGTATATATAGAGCCTATTATCGACGAGCTACTAAATTTATGGGTTGGAATCACAATGTATGTCATATGTAAACCAATCGGGGAGAAGAAATTTAAATTCCGTGGAATACTTTTATGGACAATTTATGATTCCCCTCGACTAACACATTTTTGTGGTATGTAGCATTCTACTATTTCTCTTTAATACTATATAATTTTTTAATTTTATCATGGTACATGTTTAATTTTTAAATAATCTCATTGTATAATTGACATTAATCCATTTGTTGCAGGTCTTCAAACAAAGGGTAAATTTGAATGTCATTGAAAGAAATCCATGAAGATGATATAAAGTATTTGAAGAGAGAAATTCCTCGTCTAATGTGTGAAATGAAAAAGTATATACCTCCAACATTTTTCAATGCACAAGAACACTACCTCATACACCAAGTTGAGGAGATTGAAATTTGTGGACCTATTCACACAAGGTCAATGTGGATGGTGGAGAGGCACTTGAAATCATTGAAGGCATTGGTTAGACAAAGAGCATGTCCTAAGGGCTCTATGGTATATCAATCCATGGTGTATAATAGTCAGTATCTTCCTAAATTAGTAGCACCAACTATGCATGCAGTGGATCACATTTGGGATGTGAACTCCATCAAAAAATTTGAAGATTAGGAGCATCTATTGGGGAAAGGTAGAATGAAAAAAAAGAGAGGTAATATATTAATAATTGTGGAGATTTATATTAATAATACATATAAAGTTTTGTTTTTTGTGTATATGATCATACTCATTAATATATTAATATAATTTATTTCATAAAATATTAATATTTATAACCTGCATATTGGACGTTATAACTAATATTTAATATTGGTGAATTATAAATTTTTTATTCAGTTGCTCAAGAGTGGGATGCGTTGGATTTATACATTACAAATAATATTGATTGGATGAATGTATGGATTGAAAGATGTAAACAACAAAATGGAGGTAGGTTATCATGGCAACGACTGTCTGAATTGGTTAGAGAAGCTCGTCTTAACGGAGATGCCAATGTTACTCAAAGGGAAATTGATTTAGCATATGGTTTGAAAGATGGGCATGTAAGCAAATTCACCCATTTTATTCAGTTATTTTATATTATATTAATTTGACTACATGTGTACTATATTTTTTAGATACTTTCGAAGTTATATAAACATATATCTTAATTTATTAATTGACAATGCATCTTTTACATATCTGACATATTGCAGTTGAAACACCACAAGGCTATGTGGTGCAATGGTCATAAATTTCACATCAAACAATTGGATGAAACTAGGAAAAATTCTGATAGGTGGGATAACTGCAGTATTCTAGGTCACTAATGTTTCCTCTAGGAGTGATAGACATCCCCGAGAATATGAAAATAGATACTATGGGTATTTAAATGATATACTTGAGTGTGACTTTAATTCCTTCAAATTAGTTATGTTTGATGTCAAATGGTATAGGTTACGAATGCATGAACGTGATGAGGAGAGAACTATTATTCAACATGCCAACGGATTTCCAATGATTAAAACAACAGTGTTTGAAAGAGGATATGATCGCTATGTTTTTCCAAGCCAATGTGAACAAGTCTTTTACTCAAATATTCCAGGTGAGAGGGATTGGTCATTTGTTGTTAGATATCATCCAAGAGGAAGGCCAATTAAGTATACTCATTTATAGGAAGAAGATGATATTGAAGATCAAGAAGTTGATTCGACATATCAGACAGAGCCAGAAGATCATGTAGGGTCGATAGATGAAGAAGACAAAGAAGATCATGATCCAGACGTAGGAGACAATATTACAATTCTTGATGATGATGTCGATGAAAATATGCTTGAAAATGACATTGATGATGATGATGATATCATCAATCCTTTCAACACCATTTCTGAACCAGATGATGATACAGATGTCGAGTTCGATGAAGAATATCAAGATATAGAATAAGGATGATTACACATATGTTGAGGATGGATTAGGTACGTGCCTATATAATATTTTAATTTGTATGAATTATTCTCTTAAAATAATTTACTTATAATGTCATGGGTTAATTACATGTTTTTAAGTTTTATGCGACATTTTTATATCCTATGTTACATGTTGTTTAATTATTATGTGAAACCTGAAAATAGTTTCAAATATACTAAAGTACATGGTAGACTAAAAATATCATTTAGAAACACATAATTTCATGTACCTTCATTAATTTTTGTTTTTGTATTTTCTATGCATGAATGTTGATAGGACGTTGCTTTCAGTTATTTTCTATTTTATAGATTGGGTATTGGGGATCAATTGAGAGTGATGTGAGGGGGAGGGGAGGGGCCATATGAGCTTCCACATTCATGTGGTTGGCCTTGTTCAGTAGAGAATAAACTATTCTTGAAACCAAGAGGAGTTGCCATTGATTTATGGATTTATGAACAACAGAGGATCTGTTGTAGCTTGCCCATTAAATCATTGTTCATTTTTTAAGCAAATATTTATCTAGTGTAGAAAGGATATATATATAATGGATGTTCTTCCTTTTGTCATATTCACCATGCTTCTACTCATCATTATATATCTCTTTTTTTGATATACAGTTTGATTTCCTTTGATCTGTAGGATGTTATGACTCATTTCATTTCCTTTGATTAAATGGAATGCCTCTACATACATTTTGTTGCCCTCTCCATTTATTTCCTAGTCTTGTTGATCCACCTACTCAAACCATTTAATCCATTTATATTATGATGGGTACTGGGATTGCACTTACAACAGTCTAAGTGTGACTCTTAGTGCTAACATTTTTGGCATCGTTGACGGGGACGACAATGAATACACCTTCCCTAGGTGAACTGTGATGATTAGATCTAGCTTTGGATGGTGAATTGAAGCTAGACACTTTTATATTTCTTATCTTTCACCATGGTGACTCCACTATTCATATATCTATTGGAGACTCCATTGTTTTGAAATGGAAAAGATCCTAGCTCAGAGGTATGATTTTTGTGATTTTTCGAAGATAGTCAGTTTTCCAAATCCAGCGCCTAGTAGAGATGAATGGGAAAGTTTCCTTCCTAGGTTTAGAGGAGAGGATTGGGAAGTACCAACTGAGTTTTTATTAGACTTTCATGAGTACATGGTTAAGATTAAAACTATACATGAATATTTCCTCATCAAATTATTTACATACTCTTTAGATGCAGTAGCTCGTGATTGGTGTAGATCACTCCCAGATGCTTGTATTACTTCACTAAGACATTTTCATGTTTCATTTCGTTTGTTTTGCAAAGAGAAATTTGCAGCTAATTTCTTTTATCAAGAATGTTGTTATGAATTTGATTTGCTGAGTAAAGGATCAAATAGTCTTAAAGAGTATGCTGCAGTAGAAGACACTTTTCATTATGATCAAGAGGTTGATGATCTTCAAAGTGATAGCCAGGATGTAGATACTTTTGACATTGTTTCAAATGTATCTATTGTTTTAAGTTGTCATGAAAATCAAATTGTTTCCTTTGAGTATTCAAATGATAAAGAGATGATATTTACTAAATCACATATAGAGCTTATTAGCAGCCAACCAGTATATGATAATGAAGGAGATAGGGAAGAATTGCAACAACAGTTGGAATTCTCTTTATCACCTATTGATGAGTAGAAAACTCCACGGATCAACGAGGAAATGTCTATCATTTATATACCTGCACTTGCAACAAACATCAAACAACATATGAGTAGCTGTAAAGTATATGAGGACCATCATTTTATTGAGGAATCATCCTTCACAGAGGAGCAAGATGGTTTTCTTAACCAACTAGAAATGTATTTTCATAAGTTTCATGATCCTGTGGATTTTTACATAGAGTTATATTTTTCAAAGGTTTCTAATGATCCAGTTGTTGGTATTATTTCAGACCATAGTTGTAAGTATCCATTTCTTACTAACCTCTTGCTGCAAGATTCATATTACTTGAAAATTATTTCGAACAATTGCATGGAAGGAGTTATTTTCATCAGTTTGATACTCACAGTGTTTCATTGGAAGTATGACTTCAATTAAGCAAATAAGCTCAGCTAGATAGATTAGTGTAGGTTGATGTACATAAATAAGATCACTCCATGAGCATGTGATTTTCAGTTTGAATTTGTCTATAGTGTGAGTTCAGTTTGCAACTTATGACAATGTTTTTATTTTTCAATAAGGGGCAAATATGTTTTCAGGAATACAATATGCAGAGATGAAATGGATAAGGAAACTAGAACTGCATGTTCTTGGCAGCTCACAGGGAGAATTCCATCCCCTATGGAGCCATATGTTAACACATAAGATTGTATTATGATTTGAGATAATTTCCCAAAATACAATTTCTATAGGAGGGTTCCTATACTTTTGGACAACTTGACTTCAAGTCAGTGTTTCAGGGATTTTGAGAAGGTGTTTGCAGTTCTTGATAACTTCATTGTGCAGAAGACATCATAATATTTCCAACCATATCTCTTGCAACCCAAAAATATTCTGGTAAGGCCTCCCAAAACCCTCTCAAAGACCACGTTGTGTTTTTGCTGAGAGCACGTTGTGCTTATGCAGTTTTTGAGTGACTAACTTAAAACTTGGATTATGAACAAATGGGAAGGTATTTTTGAAACTTGGAGGAGGTTTTTGTTCATCAGATACTAGATAACAAAAAAATCTCTCAGTGTTTCAATTTTTTTTATGGTTAGATATATATTAGAGACATAAGTGGCGCTACAAAATGTGCAGAACTGTTTTACAGTGGTGCTACGAAATTTCCTGTAGTGGTTATTGTTACCAATTTGATCATAAAACCAAAACTACGAATTGGGTTTCTCTGAAATTTTTTTGGAGGAAGATGATATCCCTATTGACTTGCTGACAAAATTTCATCCCGACCCAGTTTGTATATTGAAAGAAACAATTAAAACACCAGTGTGTTATGGAATGTGCTGCCAATTCTCTCTTTTGCATAGTTGATTGGATATCCACCTTGTTGGGAGGTTGCCACCTTTAAAGGAGGGTTCGAATGGATTATAAAGGATAAGTTAGATGTCAAGGGACACCTGCACCTAAGTTTTATCTCCATTAAATACCTCATGCAGTGATGTGGAAGCAATGTATTAATGACTTCCAACAATTTCCTAAAAATTAATAGTTTGTTGGATTTTTGTCTCTTTGACTGTTGCCACCTATCTCCAAGGCTTAGAATCCAATGGAGGAGAGGGGATTCAACCTCCTAAGGATATTTGGATTCTATTTTATATTTAATGAAGGAGAGAGCTCTTGGATAAGGGTTGGATTCATGAGCCAAGAGAGAACAGAGTTGGAGGAGCAGTTTTAGTTGCTCATTTGTAAGCCCGAGGGCATATTTTTAATGACATTTTCTTCCATTAAATATTCATGAGAGATGTTATCAGTTTTTCTTCTTTGTTATTTTCTTTCTTGAACATATTGCAGGTTTTGAGGATCATAGTTGCCATTGATTGATGGATTCATGAACAACATAGGATCTGTTGTAGCTTGCCCATTAAATCATTGTTCATTGTTTAAGCAAACATTTATCTATTGCATAAAGGATTTATTTATAATGGATGTTATTCCTTTTGTCATATTCACCATGCTTCTAATCATCATTATATATATCTTTGTCTGATATACATTTTGGTTGCATTTGATCAGTAGGATGTTATGACTCCATGCCCAACGGAATGCCTCTGCAGACATTTTGTTGCCCTCTCCATTTCTTTCCTAGTCTTTTTTATCCACCTAATCAAACCATTTAATCCATTTATATTATGATGGGTATAGGTCCTAAGTGTGACTCTCAGTGCTAACATGATAAAAAATCCTAGATCTAGTAAATATAATTCACATATCTTCACTACAAATGACTATTTTACAAAATGGCCAGAAGTTGTAACTTTGAAAAGGGTCGTCTTTGAACAATTGATCACTTTCCTCAAAGATAATTTTCTATCAAGATTTGGAGTTCGCGATTTTTTTTTAACTAATAATGGATCAATCTTTGTTGGTTCAAGATTCAAAACATTATGTGGTAAATATGGTATTATCATGGGAAAATCATCAAATTACTATCCCCAAGGGAATGGTTTGGATAAGTCCACAAATAAAACATTGATCCAGATTCTTAGGAAGACAATTGCTGCAAATCAGAGAAATTGGCACATAAAATTGATTGATGCATTATGAACTAGTAGACTTACTCCGAAAGGCAATACATGATTCTCACCATATACTATAGTATATGGAAAGGAATAAAAAATTCCTATTCATTTGGAATTGAATTCTCTAACTTATGTTGTGAACACAAAGGATATTGAACAAGTTTCCCCCCTACATAAAAGGTATTATCAGTTGATACATTTGGAAGAACAACAAAGCCATACATTGAGAAACATGAGTCAAAGACAACATAACATCAAAAAATATGTCGATCAATGTGCATCAGTAAATAATTTCCAAAAGGATCAGCTGGTGTTATTATGGAATAAAGAAAAAGAAAAACCATCCCTACACACAAAGTTCGAAGCACTTTGGATTGGTTCTTATGTGAATGAAAAAGTTATTGGGAACGATTCTTACTTGTTGAGAGATATGAAAGGCATAGTCCATACATTGCTAGTTAATGGGAAACACCTTAAAAGATATTTCTCCTAACAATTCCCTAGTTACAACATTTATATATATTTTTCCCTTTTTGTACATTTTTTATTTCCTCACCCTTTGTTTCCTCAATTGACTCCATCGCCCAATATCCAAGTTTTTATTTTCTCCATATTTTCGATTCTTAGCAACCCATAGGGGGTTACTTTCCCACAGTTGGAGCCAGATGTTGACCCACAAATTGTAGATTCTAACCTTGTACAATATCTACTGCAAACAGATATTCAGAAAAAGAACAAAAAAGATACGATGGAAAATACAAACATTACACAACAATTTTTCCCCTGGAAACCCAAACCAAGAAAACAATCATATTCTATATTCATTCATATGTAATACATTGTTTACAATACAATATACATATAGGAGCCAACGACATCCAAAAACCTAACCCAATGACCTGGATTACTCCAAAACCCTAATTCCTTAACCGAAAATAGAAAAACCATCGACAAAAACCATGTGCCGAAAAACCACTTAAATACGTGACACGTTTCCTGAGGTGGGTGACACTAATACTCATGAAAATAATATAACACATACCCAACATTCTGCCACTTGTTTTCTTTGCATACATGGGGTTGTAGGGTTACATAGTCAACAATCCAGGGCAACAATGCCCATGGATCCTCTACACCAAGAGAACTTCTCAGTGCTCATAGATTTTGTTAATGAGTCATCAACATTCTTCAAAGTGTCCACCTTCATCAGTGATACTTTCTTTTCTTCAATCATGTCTCTCACAAAGTGATATTGAACATCAATATGCTTTGTCTTTGAATGATAAGTTGGGTTCTTCATCAGAAACATTGCACTATGACTGTCACACTCTATCCTTATAGCTTGTTGTACCAACCCAATACCTGAAAACAATATTTGTAACCTTATTTCTTCCTTACTTGCATGAGTGGATTCCATGTATTCAACTTCTGTATTTGAAAGCGCCACTACAACATGTATTTTTCTCCTCTAAATAGGTTAAACACATACCTGCTTGTAGATCTCCTACGATCCATATCTCCATCCCAGTCTACATCCACAAATACATGTATATCCACCACTCTATCCAATCCCGTTATTCCTTGGTAGCACAATCCATAGCTAACAGTGCCACGCAAATACTTGAAAACCCTTTTTACTGTTGTCCATTGCTCCTTCCCTGGTTTTGACATATACCTGCTCAAAACTCCCATTGCATGTGCAATGTCCGGTCTAGTATATACCATTGCATACATCAAACTGCCAATTGCACTCGCATATAGAACATGAGACATGTCCTCCTTCTCTTCTTGTGTCTTGGGACACTGATCCACAAATAACTTTACACCAACAGGAATAGGAACCTTGACCGGTTTACATTCCTGCATATTAAACCTATGCAATATTGTCTCAAAATATTTTCTCTGATTTAACTAGAGTTTCCTCTTTTTCCGATCTCTTTTAATTTCCATGCCCAAAATGAAATTTGAAGCACCGAAATACTTCATGTAAAATTTAGAGGACAACTGTGTTTTCACATCCTGGATAATCTCCTTGTTGTTTCCTATCAACAACATGTCATCCCCATACAAGACCAACTAAATCAAATGATCACCAATTAATTTAAAATACACACAGTGATCCTCTTTGCTTCTTGTGAAGCCAAGTCCCAGCATATAAGTATCAAATATTTTATACCAGATCCTTGGTGATTGTTTTAAACCATACAGGGACTTCTACAACTTTCATACCAGCTCCTTCTTTCCCTTCACAACATAACATTTTCATTGCTTCATATCGATTTCTTCTTCCATATCCCCATACAGGAATGTTGTCTTCACATCCATTTGTTCTACTTCAAAATCAAATGCAGCAACAACAGATAGCATAAATCTTATAGAGGTTAACTTGGAAACAAGAGAAAAAATATCACCAAAATCAATTCCCTCAACCTGGGAATAACCCTTTGCTACTAATCGAGCTTTGTATTTCTCCACTTTTCCTTTTGCATTCAACTTCTTTTTAAATACCCATTTGCTGTCAATGGGTTTTCTTCTAGTGGGAAACTTCACTATATCCCAAGCCTCATTCTTATCCAAATATGCCATTTCTTTGTCCAT
>SNQJ01S0122863.1:41151-53190 GCA_010110895.2 Picea sitchensis | reverse complement strand
TCACACTTTCACCCACTTTCCATTGTTCCAATTTTTGAGCTATTGGTGCATGAATCGTCATAAGTGATTTCAACTAGCAAATCAAGCCTTTTAAATTATTATTGCATCAAGAAAAATGAGGTGCATTTTATATCCTGGGTGGGAGTGGGGGTAGGGGTAGGGGTTATCCATCAAAATTTTGCATGTGATATAATGTAGAAATATTTTGAATGTGGAAATTAACACATACCTATATAAACCCAGACTTAATATACATTGGGAGGAATTTGTTTTTTGAAGCAGGTTTTCAAGCTTAAACTCATAGGTCAATACACCTACCAAGTGGCACGTGTCCTAAGGCACAACGGGTGGTATTGTTAGAAGTTATGCACTAGTCAGAAGAGCATATTGATTCGAAAATACTTAGATGTCAAATTAGTTCTTAAGTATACATTAGCATCCAACCTAATTCAAAAATTATGACCATTATGACTATTTACAAATTAACATGTGAATCCCCTTACATATCCAAATCTTCATTAACTAATAAATAACTTGCAGAAGTTAAAATGCTAAAATTGGGAGAAATAGAAACAATAATAACAAGGCACATTACACAAGTTGATCACGGAGTTCACCCATCTTGGGTTACGTCTATGGGTTCACTTCCAAATGAGAGATCTCTCTATTAATGCTAAAAAATGCTTGATACAATAACAACTTCAACTTATGTTTCTAAAATGACCCTCTGATATGCTGCACAAACTCAGGCGTGACTGTCAAAATCAACCCCGCCTCATAAAACTGAATCTTTTGACTATAAACACTCTATATCTCCAAAACATTCCCAATGACATAGAAATATAACATAACAAAAGAAAATCGCTTTGAGTTCTTAGCAACATAGCACTTTATGGTGCAGTGGTCAGGCGCTTGTGTTTTTATAGCAAAGGTTGGGGGTTCAAATCCTGCCCGACCTTCTATATTCTTGTTAAGCGCGTTATACAAACTTTAATACGTGATTTCAATGGGCTTTTACAACATGCGCCATGTGGTGCGTTGGTTGGAACATTGGGCCATCGGCCCGGAGGTCGTGGGGTCAACCTCGATCGATGCCCATATTTGGAAATAGTTACAACAACTACTCTTTAATTAGTAGATTCAGACTAACCGTTCAATTGTCGTCGGCCTAATATATTTTTATTCCCATGTCAACTCCATACATTCCATGTGTCTATATGTACAATGCCACTTTCATCCTTCCAGTGATGCCACGTGGCACCTTCCTTTTTCCATTTTACCTGTTTTTCCAAAACTTCAGAAGACCATATCTTTCTCATAAAAACATTGTTTGAGCCCATTCAAGTTGCGTTGGAAATATCTCGTCGATCTCTACGTAATGGAGTCATTTTCATCAACATTTGAGACTATCATTTTTTTTTAGCATTCTTAGATCCACCTGGATCATTCCTCCCCACTAGAAGCCTTTTGGACCACCAAAAGTCCGTATTACTCAACAACTAAGTTAGGATAAAGCTCAATCACTTTCCCAATTTCTATCCATCTTGCTTTGCTTGTATGTACCCCTTTAATACCAACTCAAAAATACTCCACATCACCCCGTCGTGAAGTCCTAATTCTTTTGTTAAGGATAACATCTTCCTACAACTCATCTAAATACTCAAGAGAAAAATAAGTAATTGTCAGAACCTGAACACCTTCATCTTTATTCATAATCATAGGAGGCTCATAAAGTTTCAAATTCTCAACATTCACCACTGAATACATTTGCATATAAGATGGAAAATATAAATCGAAAGCATTAGTACCAATCTTCTCCAAAATCTCAAATGGACCATACCTGATTGGTTTGATATTTTTACCTTCACCCTTCATTCTGTCTTTGTTGATATGCAACCACACATGATCACAAATTTGGAATTGATGATCAACCCAATGATTGTCATGCCTCACCTTGTACTTGGCTTGGCTCTTCTCCAATTCCTCATATACTGGCCGATGTACTTGTTGGATCCTCTAAATGAACCTCTTAGTTTTGTTGGCATCATCTTGTCCATCCAGTTTACTTGTTTACCCCAAAGAAAAATCCATAGGTGATTTAGGTAAGTATCCCAAACATATCTCAAAAGGATATCTTTGAGTAGAATAATGCATGGCACAATTATAGGAATGTTATACATAGTGCAATTCTGCATCCCACAACTTAGGATGTTTACTGCAGTACCCTCGAAGCAAATTTACCACTGTCTTGTTCACCACCTTTGTTTGTCCATAAGTCTGTGGATGAAAAGAAGTGCTCTTCTTTAACTTAGTGTCCATCAACTCCCACAAACTAGACCAAAAATTCCCCAAAAACTGAGAGTCTCGATCAAATACAATAGATGTAGGCAACCCAAAATGAACCTAAACATTCTTAAAGAACAATTGTGTTGTTTGTTCAATTGTGACTTGTTTCTTACAAGGCATTAATATACACATCTTAGTGAACCTATCCAATACAACATACAAGTAAACATGACCCGTTCTAGACATCGACAACCCCCCCACAAAATCCATGGACACACTTTCACATGGTTGTGAAGGCACTGGAAGTGGTGTATATAACCCCAACTTTCTATTGCTAGGATTAATTGTGGCACACAAAACACACCGTTTTACATACTTGGAAACTGTTTCATTTATTCGAGGCCAATAACAATATCTTTGCAATTGTGCTATTGTCTTTCCTACCCCGAAGTGACTACAAATGAGAGATGTATGGGATTCCTTTATTACAGTTTCTCTTTCATCCCTAGGTATATAAATCTTTCCAATATGATACAATAAATTATCATGCACATGATAATCCAATTCTTCATTTTGATTTCCATAAGTTAGAGATTCATACACATCTTTAAAGTCATAATCTCTAGTATATTGTTCAACACAACTTTCATGAGCTAAAGAATCATGCTTTATTATTGTAGATTATTTGATGATGGGTCTTGATAAAATGTCTGCAACTTTGTTAAGAATGCCCTTCTTATACTTAATTACCAAATGAAATTGATGTAAGAAACCCATCCATCTAGAGTGTCGTGATTGTTGTAGCTTGGTTTGTGATTGAAAATAATGTAATGGTTGATGATCTGTGTGAACTATTGTTTCCTTCCCCATTAAGTAGTGATTCCACTTTTTAACACTTTGTACCAAAGCATACAATTCCTTATCATCTGTTTGATAGTTAATTATTGCTTGAGAAAAAAATTCAGAATGGTAAGAAATAGGTTTACCTTGTTGCATCAAGGCTTCTCCCATGGCATATTCACTTGCATTGGTTTGTATTTTCAAATGACTACCGCAGCTCTGACAGAGCCAAAACTGGTGTTGTACTTATTTTCCCTTTCAATGTCTCCTAAGTACAATATAACCTAAGTACACTAGAGAGGTTTTTCCAAATTCACATTTAGACATGTTTACATACAACTTCTCCCTTTTCAAAAGTTCCAATACTTTCCCAACATGCATTACATGATATTCCCATTTTTGACTAAAGACCAAAATATCTTCTAAGTAGACAATGACAAAAGCATCTATAAAAGGCCCGAATACCTCATTCATTACCCTCATAAATGTCGTAGGTGTATTTCATAAACCAAATAGCATAACCAACCATTCAAACAATCCCTATTTTGTCTTGAAAGAAGTTTTCCACACATCACTTTCTACAATTCTAATTTGATGGCAACCACTTCTCAAATCTAACTTAGTGAAATAAACAACATTTTTCAAGTGATCCCATTAATCATTAATTCTAGGAAGAGGATATTGGTTCTTTACCGTGATCTTGTTCAACGCCTGAAAGTCAATACACATCATCCATGTACCGTCTTTATTTGGAACCAACACAATAGAAAATCCACATGGAGAGGAACTTGGCCTTATGATTCCTTTATCAAGCAACTCTTGAACTTATTTTTCTATCTCTTCACTCTCTATCACTAATGATATGTACATACCAATGTTAGGAAGAGGATCATCCTACTGCAAATAAATTCCATGTTCAACTCCCATCTTGGGAGGAAACCTTGTAGGTTCCTGAAATAACTCATCATAGTTAGAAAAAATATTTACCAATTCCTGCTTATGACCTAGATCACAACCTGAAAAAGCATATGATACATATTTCTCTTTTCACTTTACCATCATGAGAACAAAATATTTACTAGCATTTGCAAGTCTCTTCATTTGTCCTGTGTTCATTAAAGGAACATTAGTTTTAATACGGTGAGATATAAAAATATATTCAATCCCATATTTGAAAAGGTGATACTTGTTCTCTTCATGATGGAATATGGATTTTCTGTCATATAAGTATGGACTACCCAAGACAATCCCACAAATTTCAAGTGGCACTACATGGAAGTAATTGCAATTTTGATTTTACATTGTTTAGTTAGTTGCAACTTAGAATCCTCACACACCCAACTGAATGGATATGGTTTCACATGAGGTGTGGTCTTTAAACCCAACTTCTTAACAATTACTTTTGAAATTAAATTAACTTGAGATCCATTGTCAAACAAAGTATCTATCTTTGTATGCTACGGTATGACTCTTATATGAAGAATCTCACTTTGTTTCTTTTGATTAAGAACACTTTCCAATTTAGAAGATTGAACTAAATAACTAGAACTAGCAGTAGATATACCTTTGCTTTCAATTCCTATGATCTTATTTTCATCTCTTGAATCTGATCCCAGATCTTGCTGAGTTGTTGCAGAAATATTTTGTTTCTCCTTGTCCTTGAATGTTTTTGGTATCATCTCTCGATTCAACTTCCAACACTTTGCCTCATCATGTCCTCTCTTCTTGTAGTGAGAACATGTTGGGTTCTCTTCATCTTTCTTCATTGTAGTTGACTTCTTACTCTTCCCTTTTCCCTTCGAATGCTTCTCAAATTTATGTGGATTCTTATCCTCAAACACATGCTTTCCCTTGCTAGCTTCAAGATTAGTAGCTTGTACTGACACTTCGTCAATATTATTATGATTAAACATTAATATAGTATGTCGAAGATATGAATGCATACCACCAATATATTTTAGAAGAGTTTCACGAGTATATAATGGAATTTCTAAAGACAATGTTTTCTTCTTAAATTCATGTGTATATACTTGAATATTTTCCCCTTTTCCTTGTCTTAGATGTTGCCAATCAATTATTGTTGTTTTCATTTAAGCTAATGGATAAAATTGTTTTCTTAATGTAGCAGTAATTTCACCCCAAGAAGAAATTATTTTACCCTATTGGATGAGATCAGTTTGTGTCTTACTCTCCCACCAGATCAAAGTTGTGCCGCCTAGACGAAGAGTAGCCAATTGTATCTTTGCAGTGTCATCCACGATTTTATGTACCCTGCAATATACTTCAATCTGTTTGATCCAATTATCCAACTTTTCTGCATTCAATTCTACATCATAAATCAACAAATCAAACTTTACATATACTTTAATAAAGACAAATCATGAGCATGAGAATGATAATACTTCTTAGAAGGTTTCTTCTTATGAGAAGAATGTTCACTTTCATCAGAAAAAGATGATGATGATGGGGGTGAAGGAGACTCTGTAGGTTCTTCACCTCCTCCTTATCCTTCATATTTTACTGACATTTCAGCTCCTCCTTGAGCCCTACGGTACAGTTCTTCCACCATTGTCTTCATCTTGAGAAATGGCTCCATCATAGTCTTGAGGCTCATTATAGTATATTCTCCTCCTTTGGCTGCCATTAATCGTTTTCGAAATTCTCTTTGAATTTTTGAGTTGAAGTCTTCAAGCGTGCCTTCACCTCACCTGGATTTGGACCTCGTAAGCATTCAATTTCAAATAACTATCAAACCTGTTCTGATACCAACTTGATAAAAAAATTCTTAGATTTCAAATTAGTTCTTAAGTATACATTAGTATCCAACCTGATTAAAAAATTATGATCGTTATGACTATTTTCAAATTAACATGTGAATCCCCTTACTTATCCAAGTTAAAATGCTAAAATTGAGAGAAATAGAAACAACAATAACAAGGCACATTACACAAGTTGATAATGGAGTTCCCCATCTTGGGCTACGTCTCCAGGTCTGCTTCCAAATGAGACACCACTCTATTAATGCTAAAAAATTGTTGATACAATGACAAATTTAACTTATGTTTATGAAATGACCTTCTTATCTGCTGCACAAACTTAGGCGTGACTATCCAAATCAGCTCCACCTCGAAAAACTATTTTTTTTTACTATAAACACTCTATATCTCCCAAAAATGCCCAATGGCATAGAAATACAACATAACAAAATAAACTCACTCTAATTTCTTGGAAACATAGCACTCTGTGGTGCAGTGGTCGAGCACTTGTGTTTTTATAGAAGGGGTTGGGAGTTCAAACCCCTCTTGACCCGCTATATTCCCGTTAGCTTCTTTATACAAACTTTAATACGTGATTCCGACATGATTTTACAACATGCACCATGTGGCGTGTTGGTTGGAATGTTGGGTCGTTGGCCCGGAGGTCGCGGGTTTGACCTTGGCCGCCACCCATATTTGGCAATGGTTACAACAACTTCTCTTTAATTAGTATATTTGGGCTAACCACTAAGAAGATTCTTCTGTGGCGCGTTGGTTAAGTTGTTGTGTTCGGTCCGACGAGGTTGGGGGTTCGATTCCCATCGACCTAACAGATTTTTATTCCCTTAAGCCACAATGGCCATTTCAGATGCTACCACATGGCAGCCCTTGATTGGACCATGTTACCAATCGTACACCAGAGTCAGTTGCCATGTCATCCAATCGTACACCCAATCATCTACTTAGTCAACATGCCACGTCAGTGTCGTACTTCCCCCTATCACCTGCCACGTCAACGTCATACAGTCCACGTGTTCGTCCATATAGTGCCATGTGTCATCCTTTCAATGATGCCGCGTGACACCTACCTTTTTCATTTTTTCATGCTTTTCCAAAACTTCAAAAAACCATATCTTTCTCACACAGCGTCTATTTGAGCATGTTCAAGTTGTGTTGGGAATCTCTCATCGATCTCTACACAATGGAGTCATTTTCATCATCATTTGGTACTTTCAATTTTTAAGCGTTCTTAGATCCACCTAGATCACATATTAACAAGATTTTTTGTTGATTCCTTTCTCTCCTTGCAATGCCTCATAGTATAGGGGTGTAATCATGTTATTTTGTATCTGATTGAACAATGTGTAAAGGATGAGCGCCATGGTTGCACTTTTGATTTAGCCTTTTGATTTGAGCTAATGGTACATGTATCAACATAAGTGCTTTCAACTACCAAATCAAATCTTTTAAATTATTATTGCACCAAGAAAAATGTGGTGCATTTTATATCCGAGGTGGGAGTGGGGGTATGGGCTATCCATCGAGATTTTGCATGTGTGATAGTGTAGTAATATGTTGAATGTGTAAATTAACACATATCTATCTAAACATTTATCTGATATGCATCGGGAGGAACTTGTTTTTTGAAGCAGATAGTCAAGCTCAAACCCATACGTCAATGATTCTACCAAGTGGCATGTGTCCCAAGGGTCAAAGTGTGGTACTGTTAGAAGGTATGCATTAGTTACACGTGCATATTAACAAAAAAAATTGTTTATTCCTTACTCTCCCTGCAATGCCTCATATTATAGGGGTGCAATCACATTACTATGCATTTGATTGAACAATGTGTAAAGGATGAGTGTCATGGATGCACTTGTTGAGTTAGCATTGACGTCGACACTCAACACCCCTTAACTACATCACTCACCCCACAACTCACACTTTGATCCACTTTCCATTGTTCCAAATTTTGAGCTATTAGTACATGTATCAACATAAGTACTTTCAACTACCAATCAAACCTTTTAAATTATTACTGAACTGAAAAAAAATCAAGTGCATTTTATATCCTAAGTAGGAATCGGAGTAGGGTTTATCCAACAACATTTTGCATGTGTGATAATGTAGTAATATATTGAATGTGGAAATTAACACATACATATCTAAACCTAAACTAGATATACACCATGATATTACAAAGCTTGATAATGCATATCTAAATTTCATATAAATAATCAAGTATCAAATGTTAATTCTCAACATATGCACCCTGGAGGTGCATATCAAACCAAATGGGTATATATATCATATAAACTTTTTATATTATATTATTAGTTTTTTCATGGGGAGCTATGAACCCCACATTGCATTAACATGGTACATATTGTATTTTCTCAACCTTATTTCCTAAACATGTCTTCCGTAGAGATTGAACTGGGTCTATTTCTACGAGAACCAATGACTTTTAGTAGATCACCTTACCTATTGTTCTCTAACCTTTTTATGAACTAGAATGCCTCGAGATTTGGTCCTTCTTCCATTTCATATTGGTCCTTGCACTCTAATTTTCACATTCAAGCCTTGGTATTATTTTCTTGTTATACTTAATTTGTTGGGCATGCAATTGAAACGAGGCACCACTTTGGTTGATCATGTACACAACTTCTTTCAAACATTTGTATAACCACGTGTCCCTATATAACACACATATTATTAATATCATAAAACATATATAAATTAACTTAAAAGATGAAATTAATACAAGTAGAATTAATCAAGCCTACCTAGAATGCCATTGGCCACAATGATCTCTTCTTGGACATGACCTACATATATGCAAGTAATGTCTTGTGATAAATTCCCAACACAAGGCTAGAAGACATGTTGTAGTTGTGTTTGATCTTGTGTGTATTAAACAAGCTTGGCACGAGCATCCTCTCACGCTCTTTTGTCAATATTTCCCATTATCCAACATATGTAATCCCAACCCTACATGATACTCTCTCTATTTGAATCTCTCACCCTCTCTACATGATACTCTCTCTATTTGAATCTCTCACCCTCTCTATTAACTATCTTATGTGAATCGTTTTGTAATAACTATACACATAATTACATGAAACTCTCATACCAAGAATTACCTTATTGCACTCAAATGGTCGCATCCCCTGCTTGCAATCAAATCAAAATTACCATAAGCATCCTAGGTCATATATATTTGTTTGGGTTTGTTGGTATGTAAGTCCTGTAATCTTGAGGTGGATTAGAAAGTACATATAAATTATCACATAAATCTTTAAAGATAAAATAATATATCTTAATTAATTAATTGGTGAATAACATTAACAGGTTACAAATTATGTGAATACTTGTTTGTTTATTTTAATATAACAAATGTCTATTGTTCTTTTGGAAAATTTTCCTTGTATTATCAATTTTTTAATTTAAAAAAATGATTTTATCGAAGACAATGTTTAATATGTTTTTTA
This sequence comes from Picea sitchensis, assembly GCA_010110895.2. NCBI lineage: Eukaryota > Viridiplantae > Streptophyta > Pinopsida > Pinales > Pinaceae > Picea > Picea sitchensis. The sequence continues at coordinate 43,817 of SNQJ01S0122863.1, read as the reverse complement.
ATGAAACATTGAAGATAATGTCATATTGTTGTGGGCAACTAAGACATTAAAGTGGAAAACTTAGTCCATTGTCACATGTAGGGATTAATAATATTAGATTTAATATTTAAGATAGATTCATAGTTTTGTATTGAAATTCTTTCATTATATTATTTCTCTTGATGTAAGCAAAGGTATGCACTTTGTTTCATCTGGGAAGGAGAGCAACTTCTATAATTGTAGAAACAATTTTAAGACATATATAATGGATGTGTTACTTTTAATCCTACACACATACACATACACATTATGTAGCTCATGGAAAAGGAGGAGACAATATAACAACACGTACATTCATTTTGCAATCAATTTAATCATCTATTTGTAACAAAGGCCTCAACCACTTAAAACCCAACCCAAGTTGTTTTATAAAGAAACAAGGTGCTTTGCACCAAAAATAGGGAGAGATTTTCAAAAATGAAGAAACATTCCTAACAAGTACCATAATATTAGTTTGTTGTACCATGGTCAAATGACAATTCGAGACAGTTCTTGTAATGATGCTTGACATGTAAATAAGGGACTTATGGCCCACTCACTTCACTAACATGAATCCTTTGCGGAATTGAATTTTGGTTTCTATAGATCTTGCTTAGTCTTGATTACAAGGCCTCTATCTTTGGTGTACTCTGCACATGAAACAACCAGTTAAAAATGTAGTGATAAGAAGGACTCTCAGCTCTAGTTTCCATGTTGTTAATCACCAAACAAGATACATGGATTGGCTAGGCTTCCCTATGTATGCGCATATCCGGATGAGTGCTTAACAAAGGCCAACTCACTAGGTGTGATGTCAATCAACAAGACTATATGTGAATATCCCTGTTGGAAATTCAAATCCAATTTCCAATTCCTTCATTCACGCTTCTCTTTAAAATAGAAGGCATAAGCAACTACTCACAAATCCAAGATATATGGTTGAGCTAAGTAATGAAATGTTAAACTCTAATTGTGTAAAAAATGGCTTTCAATTATTTACTCAGTATATTGTAATGCTAAAAGCAATGTTCAATTTAATGGTTTAGATTTCTATGCATTATATGCCAACTATCAGTTAAGTTTGGCTTGAACCAAACACTAACAATCCCAAGATCTTTTCTTATAAGTGAAGTGAATGAACAACTCCATTTAATAATCAATTTAATTCACTTCTTGAATTAAGGGACAAGGCAATGGAATAACTCATCATTGCTCTTGGACCAGCCTCATATCCCAACGCTTGGCTCATAAGTCAAATATAACCCAACAAAAACTCACACGGATACATACATGGTTCTAACAATTATTGAGAATCGCATAAGCAAGTAAACACTTTCCCCACACCCATTCATTTTCAAACATTAATTAAAATCACTTAAAGGATTATTCCAAATTAGATTCGATGGTGACAAGCAACGTAATTTGAGAGAAAGAGATAAAATAAATAAGTGCCAATAATTTTTATTAGTGCGATGTCACCTCAGCTATCGAGAATAGACAGGACTGCTGGAGGAAGAGAATTTTTGCAATCTAGTGCTAATTTATTTTATTCATGCAATTGATGTCTACTGCAGAGAAGGGAATTCATATTGCACTTCAAAATTTTATTCACCGGTCTTGCACTTCAGCCATTTCCACTTTCCAACTCACATAACAATGCCAAACAAACTTTGTCCAATGCACAGCCTTGGAGGGAGAAAGGCATACGACCTTTATGGACCCATACGACCTCAAGAGGGATAAGTTAGAAGCATCCAACCTCACTTGGGATCGCTTTGCTATGTACAAACTCAACAACATGAAATACATAGTGTGTAGGTTGGCTTTGGGTTGTCAATTGTCTCCTTCTATTCAATGTTTTTTTTTTGTATTGTTCCTTGCAATCAGATTTAGAAACCTGACTTTTAATTTTCAATGAATATTTCATGATAGCCTTTGATCTTGAATCCTAGAGTAGGAGGAATGGGGGTAGGGCAATATTAGAGTAAATGTTATAACATTTACTACGGTATCTTCCTCTGAGTAATAGCATAATCCAGTCCATTTGCTCTTGCCACTAGAATTGGTATTCCAATTTCATATTACAATTTGGGTGCCATACCTTCCAAATCCATTTTGATTATTTCTATAGTACAAGTTGAATCCTAGAGTAGGATGAATGGTGAGCATTAATTTTTTTTGACATTCTTTAATTACTCACGAGGAATGAAATTTTGAGTAAACTCAACATAACTCCAATTGAGAATTATTCCTTAGCTCCATTTACAAACTAAGAACAACATATTAACCATAAATAAGAGAAACATATAAATCACATATAAGATAACTTTTACTACAAATTAAATCAATTACATAATGGACACAATGATTTTATCCTAGAAACCCAAATAAGAAAACTAGTTTTGAATGGTTGCTCAATTTTCATTTTTGCAATCTTTAGTTACAAGGTAGCTCATGGCTCTCTATGCATAATCCCCTCCTTGGCCCAAAGACCCTTTGAGAGTGAATCTATAAGAATAAATAAGGATATTTAGGATAATGGAAAGTGTCAGGCTGCTAAATTGTAGCTTTTAAGTGTCCTGAATCACTTAATTGTCAAACCAGGGTTGGTATACTTCGAGCTGATACACAGTATGTGCAGGCAAGCG
>SNQJ01S0122863.1:17347-27747 GCA_010110895.2 Picea sitchensis | reverse complement strand
TTTTTTGATATGGGACTTGTCCATGTGAAATCCTTTTTGAAAAAATTATAGCACGAGGATCATACACCCATGTTTCTCCCTACTAAAATCCCATGTTGTGGAGAAGTTTTTTTGTCACCTACAATGATGATCTAGTATTGACAATAAAAGGACCCACCTCCTTTTTCAATTTAAAACTTGCTTTATACTTTCTTGATACAAAATTAATAATATCACAATTTAATCTCTGACTAATGTATTCCAATTGTAACGTTCCCGGCCTCCAAAGACAAGGAATGCCATTGAAAAACTTTCATATGCGGAAATATCATACTTAATACATTAAAAATAAACATCTACTTTCTATTAACATACAAAAAATTATGCCAAAACATTCAGTAAATAAATACAGGTGTAACATACATCATGTAATTAAACATATATAAAAAGTACTTATATGTTTAATAAGGCCACCTACTGTGTGCAAACCTTCCACGAACCTCCCATCCTTAGACCACACTTCTCCAAGCTATCATCAGTCGTCACCCCCGAGCTGGGACTAAAATCCACCCAGGGTAAAGGGAATCCTAGGCTAGGATGAGGTTACAAATTCTCCAGGAAGGATTATGTCCCTCAGGATTCCACTCACGTCCACATCTTATAGTCCCTTACTCCCCACATGCATGTCCCACCCCAGGGAGTGTGCCCCTTCTTTGCTCGATAGTCCTTCGGCTACCCCACTCCCCTTGTAGGGCTTCAACAATAGGTCAGACATGAAGTCTCTGAGCACTACAATTGTCATGAGGCTCCCTCTGGGAAAATCACTTCCCCAATAACCTCTCTCACCTAGAGAGAGTTGCTCACAGGCCTAAAAACCCGCTTCTTTAGTCCAACTTCTAGGCTAATCCATTCCAGGTAATCACAACTTTAATTCAAGTATGGATTTGGTGATGAAAATATGCCACACCATTCCAGAGAAAAACATGGGCATCAACAGAAAATGGCTAGGGTACGATCTGGCTTAGGCACTACGCAGCCGTGTTGTGCTTCATAGGATAAAAATGGGTTATCTTCATAGTTTTTGCAGGTTTCATAGCTTGCATGAATGTTGCAGAGGTCAACAATGGAGGAAGTGGATGGCTGCGTGAATTCTCAGTGTCTCAGTGTCTCAGTTTGTGAATTGGGAGCATGGCAAGAATGTCGAGCAAACCCCCACAATGAACTAATTTCCCACATAAAATTGCATGTCCCAAATTGAACACCTGTCCTCATGAAGCTGCATGAGCTCCACTTCTCATGTGTTCCCTTCCCACAGGAACTTAGGATAACATGAGTTATTTTCCTAACCTTATTCTTTTAAGGAAAATATATTATAATATTCCCTTGGGGTTAAGCCCTCAAGCTTAGCCCTTTTTTCCTAGCCTCTTAGCCCCTTCCCTTTCCCTTCCCATTGGAGCTTATTCCCCCATAACTCTTTCTTCGTGGTCGGTCTACACACAGTGATGTATTTTTATTAATGATATGCATAATTACATATACAAAAATAGGCTTAATGGCCTTAGCATCTAGGCTCTCTAGCCTAATATTCACATAATCCTCCCAGCTTATAAACACTTGTATCACCAACCTATAAGCACAATTACAATTTAGTAGGGGCTTGGCCTTGGGGTATTACAATCCCCTCCCCTTATTTATGCATTGTCCTCAATGCATCATATTTACATATTACAACAAAATTTTCAAAAATATTTAAAAATATGCGGGTATTCTTCCTGCATGGCCTCTTCATGCTCCCAAGTGGCATCCTCGGGACTGTACCAGGTCCATTGGACCTTTACAAGCTCGATGGATCGATTCCGGAGCTGCTTGGTTTTCTGGTCCAGAATGCACACTGGATGCACTTGAAAAGTGCCTTCTTCCTCCACCTGAATCACATTCCAATCAATAACATGATTAGCATCAAATATATATTTCTTAAGAAATGATACATGGAATACATTATGAATGTTCATAGATGCAGGTAATTGAAGAATATAAGCTACAAGCCCAATCCTTTCTAGGATTTCAAGTGGACCACAGTAATGATCTACCAATTTGAAACAATTTCCCAACTTCAGGGAACTTCTATTGCCATTCACTTTCAGAAACACATGATCACCAATGCATAATTCTCTGTGAATTCATCCCTTATCAGCGTAGATTTTTTTCCTGTCTCGAGTAGCCTTCAAATTATGCTTTATCTTTGACATCTACTCTTTCATTTCCCTGAGAAACTCTAGCCCAATCACTGCTATATCAGTTGGGTTGTCCCAGCTTATGGGTGTGTTGCAATTTCTTCCATAAAGTGCCTCAAATGGGCTCATCTTCAGAGATGCTTGGTGCCCATTATTGTAAGCAAATTCTACCAAATTTATATAGTCCTCCCACTTTGATGGTTTTTTTATCACGTACATTCTTAGCATATCCTCTATCACTTGGTTCACCCTTTATGTTTTCCCATCATACTCAGGATGATAAGCTGTACTGAAGTTCATATTTGTTCTGAATCCTTTGAATAACCCCTTCCATAACTTTGAGGTAAACTTTGGGTCTCTTTCAGACACAATTGTCTTGGGTATGGCATGCAAGCGTTCTACTTCCCTCATATAAATATCAACAACATTGGTTGCCTTGTGAGTAATCTTCATTGGAATGAAATGGGCAGCTTTAGTAAGCTTTTCCACCACCACCATGATAGAGTTATGTTGCTTGTTTGTTCTAGGCAATTTTGGGATGAAATCCATTGACACCACTTCCCATTTCCACTCAGAAATGGGAAATGGTTGTAGCAACACAACTGGGTGCCTATGCTCAGCCTTGACCTTTTGACACTCCACACATTTAGCAATGTACTCAACAATTTCCTTCTTCATGTCTGACCAATAATATTAGCTCTTGATTGCTACAACTATTTTATGATATCTTGGGTGTCCAACACAAGGTACATTATGCATCTCTTTAAATATAATGTTCCTCAATTCCTGAGAATTGGGTACATAAATTATGCTCATGTACAAGAGAATACACAAGGATGTCATCCAAAAATACAATGACAAACTTGTCTAAGTATTCCCAGAAAACACCATTCATCAAGCGCATGAAAACAATTGGTGCATTTGATAGCCCAAATGGCACCACTGTGAATTTGTAATGATCATACCTTGTCCTGAAGGAAGTCTTGATGATTTATTCATCTCTGATCCTTACTTGATGGTAACCAGATCTGACATCAATCTTTGAAAATATATTTTCCTCCCTCAATTGATCGAAGAGGTCATTTATCCTTGGCAATGGAAATTTGTTCTTTATAGTTACTTTGTTTAACTGCCTGAAATCAATACACAACCTCAATGTCATGTTCTTCTTCTTCACGAATAAAACCGGGGCACCCCAAGGTGACACACTTGGTCGTATATACCCCTTCCTAAGAGGTTCTTCAAGCTGCATTTACAGTTCCTTCAATTTTGGAGTACTCATCTGGTAGGGAGTCTTAGATACTGAAGTTGCTCCAGGCATCGTATTTATAGAGAAATCAACATCTCTTTTAGGAGGTAATCTTGGTATCTCCTTGAACACATCCTCATAATCTTTCAGGACTGCATGATCCTCAATATTTGGCACCTTATCCTTAGGTTCTTCCTCCATATGAGCTGCAAATATTTGGTAGCCCTTCTTGTAGCACTTCTTCAACTACATTGTTGAGATCTCTCGAACAATAACTTCCCTGGGAATTCCTTGGACTGTTCTTGGGTTCCCTTCCTCATTCATGCAAGTAAATGCCATGTTATGGTAGTCTAAGACAACATGGTGTTGGTCCAACCAATCCATACCAATTATACAGTCATATAAACCCAAGGGAAAGATGTTCAAATATTCCTTGGTACTCAGCCCATTCATGTCCAGTGGACATGATTTAACTAGATCAACAAACTTTCTCTTGGCTCCTATAGCTAGCAGCATCAACCAAGATTTCTCATGCTTTCTTCTTGGTAATTTCAATATTTCCACTACCTTAGGATCTATATAGCTATGACTAGCTCTTGAATCAATTAAAATAGTAAAGGAATGGTTATTGATCACACCTTATACTTCTCTCATGTGTGATTGAAACTATGCTTTGTTGTTGTCCAGGGCTGCATAGATCCTTGGAACACTTATGCCCATGTACTCCATTGTTTCTGCTTGTTGTACATTGTGGAAAACTCTCACTTTGCCACTTATGTGTGGACAATATTTATACATATGATCTCCCTTACCACCCCAACATTGAATGTGTGTCTGCCTTGGCCTTTGCCCACCTATCTCAGTCATTTTGGGCTCTTTAGGGGTTTGTTGTCCCTGAGAATTGTTTCTGAAGAAGGGTGTCTTGTTCCCTTTCTTCCTCTACTCTATCTTGAATTTGTTTTTGTCTTCCCAAGCTCTTTGGAAAGTAGGATTTCCCTTATGTTGATCGTATAAGCACTTGGATCTTCTTATGGTTTCCTCCAAAGTTTTTGGATCATCATATTGAATTTTATCATTGATGAAAGATGGCAGCCCACTCAAATATCTCTAGATATTAACTGTCTCATCCTTGATGAAGGATACATACTTCAATAGTTCCAAAAATCTCCTTTCATACTCATCAATGGTCATGCTTCCCAGTTTGAGTTCAAAGAACTCTTTCATATTTTTGTCATAATATCTCTTGGTCAAGTATTTCTTCTCGAAATGCTTCTTGAATTTCTTCCAAGTCACATGTGTTGCACTTGCACGAGATGATCCCACCACATGGATGCATTTCCTTTCAGATAGTAAATAACAATTCTTCCTTCTGCATGAGAAGAATACTTATGCAGTTGGAAGTACTTTCTCATGCCCAACAGTCATGTCTCGACATCTTCATCTTTCTTGTGCTCTCCATCAAAGGTAGGAGGTTTGATCTTATTCATTTCTCCTTTCAATTCATCCACCCTAGACCTCTTATGCTTCTTGGCAGGGGTTGGACTTGATCTGTTGTGCGCTCTCTTATTGGAATGTCCTTGGGAGTGATGGGGATGTTTTCTACCACTCCTTGATATTCCTTTTCTCTCAGGGGTCTTGTGGATCCCTAATTTGTTGGAGCCACTCTCCTTATCCAAATTATTTTCAATTATGTACAGGTTATTCATTAACTTCATATTGAAGTATTCCTGCTACTCTTTGGATTTCATAAGCCTTTCATTATCATCCTTGTGACTCTGGACATCTTTCTGAAAATTTCTAATGGTCTCTACCATATTCATGTGATCATCCTTTCCTTCTCCATCTCCATTGGATTTTGTTCCTTCCATACCCAAACGGACATCCATTCCTTGGATTTCATCTTCTTGGTTGTAAGCCCCTTGTGTATCATCCATATCTTTGTACTCTATGCTAATCTGATCTAATCAATTTGTTGTTAATTCTGCAAAATGTGCAACCAACAGAACATTGTCAGATTAACTGACTTAACAATTTCAAGAAAAATATGAACCATTTTGGTTCAATAATATATCATACTTCTTTCTTCTGATTTCCTGAGTAATTTTTTTATCAGTCCCCCTTTCTGGGTGAACAACTATGTTCTGTTGTCCCAGACATTTCCAATGATTGCTGCCTTGATCAATTCCGAGCTTTGAGTAGAAAGTTATTGCCACAGGACCTCCCATCCTAATTTTTTTTTATGCAGTCTTCTATTGTAATTGCATTGTAACCCCCGAAATCAGGGTGCCAAGGATCATCTTAGATCCCCGATTTGATCACTAACATGATCAAATATCTGCATAACCACAGTTTTAATATAGAGGCACTAAACTTTGTTAAACTCACATGTCCTGTTAGCACTCTGTAATTCCCAGAGGTTGCCAAGGGTAGAAGAAATTGACAGAGGTAACTTACCAAAACCACTTTTGAAACTGGGATCTAGCCCTGCCGGTTTCAAAGAGGGATCTCTCTGTATGATTTAGATTTGTTTAGGTTTTAGACATTAGGATAGTTAAGATATTTTGAGTTTGTTAGTTTGTTTATAAAGGTTGGATGAAGAAGTGAGTGAAAATTCCATTGGGCTATGGGGTATGTATTAAAGATCAGAATCATATGAATCTTTTTATGAGGCTCCTTCATAGGGTGAGATAGTAAAATTGTTGGATCTATTGAGATTAAATGAGATGGATAAGATCGAAAAGGTGAGAAAGTCAACCAAGCAAAGAAGCAGTTAAGAATTTCCTTACTTAATATCAGATGAATAATACATAGATAATTGAAAGACCAGAAACATAGTATGCAAGATAAATTTTGTTCTATTGACTTCCTTTCAATGATTAGAATCTGAAAACATAAGTGATTACAGAGAATAGAAAAACATCTACAGAGAAAGAGAAACATCACCAACAATTCGACACAAGAATCCTATAGATTTGCATGTTTTATTACTGGTCGATCCTTTTGAAGAGATTACAAAAATAGCTCCTTGGGTGTAAAAAATCAACCCTCAATACTTCGAAGGAAGAAGTATTTATACAATAGTTACATCTGATCCTCTCATTAATGACTAGGATATTGTGGAGAAAAAATCCAACTAACTAGATTATAAATTACAAAATATTAGGAATGTTGCTAATCTATTTGAATCCTTGGTGTTGATTATGGGGGAAGTAGTTGATGATTCATAACTTTGACTTGAATGTCTGCTCCACGCTGACTCGAAAATCCACATCACCTTTACTCATGTAAAGAAAACAAGTTTTCCCATCTCTTTTGAATAGGGATGGAAACCTTGAGTAACTTTCTGTATATTTTGTCCATATCAGTGTACTTGGAAAAAGTAGGCTTTGTGATGAAAATGTGTTTGATCTCATGTTGGATGCGCAGGTCCAACTATAATTTTTCTATCAAATCCTTGCCAATAATGCTTCCCTGAATTCCTGTGAATTTGGAACCATCCTTGGTTACTGTATTGATCTTCTTCTTGTAATATGATAGAGTAATAATCTTGTCATTTATCACCACCAGTCCAGGAAGGCCCTTCTTGTGAAGTACTTCAACCTTGCTGAAAAATATATGCACTCCAATGTCCATCATTTGATCTTTCTCATCTAGCTGCAACATCAATCCTTTCTTGGTCAAGACCTTCTTGACCTCAAGGATGGTCTTTGTCTTGTCTTCAATTTCCAATGCTTCTAACTCCTGCTTGGTCTTGGAGTTTAGGAACCTGATGAGCTCAGTGGCCTCTATAGGTCTCTCCCGTAACTCTTCCCTTATATTTTCAATTGCTTATCTAGCCTTCTGTACCAGGTCATGTTGTTAATTTTTTTTTTTCATGTATGGCCATATTTTTTCCATCGACTTGTTGATATCCATCCAGATGTTTTCCTTGGCCTCAGATAATGTCTTAGCCATGATACTCTCCTTTTGCAGCTTCTATAATTGTTGACTAAGTCTTTGTGATATATGCATTTATGTGTTGTAGTTGGACTGGAACATGGACTTTAGGTCATGGAGGATTTTTACTTCTTCTTACAGCTTTTTGATTTCTTCCCCTTGAAGGGACATGTCCTCCATTGACTTCACCAACTTTTTAGAAGCATCTGGAACTTTCATTGGGATAGCTGATGGAATCTCTGTTATTGTGTTTGTTGCTGCTGTACTAACTCCCGTGAGAGGAAATGCATCTAATGGGATAACAACCACCTGAGCACTTTGTTCTTTATCTTTAACCAATTTGTCTAATTCAGCCTCCATCTCTTTAATCTATGAATTCTGCTCCATTATCAGCTTCAACATCTCCTCTTTGTGGCCTTCACTTTCAACCATTTCTTTTGCTAGTGAATCCTTAGTGGCTGGAAGTTCCAATTTTTTTCTCAAGGAGGCTATGTTAGCATTTTTCTTCTTCGGTAACTCTTCAACTACATTGACATTAGAAAGGTCATAACCAATCTTCAGCTCTATGGATTTGATTTTATTATCTTCGGCCAAGGATGATATCTTTTCCAGCTTCAATTGATCTTGGACATTATTGAATGAGACCTGCAACTTTGAGGCAGTCATTGAAGTGTTTATTAGAGTGGAGAAAATCATCTCCCCTATTTTTCTGTGCATATCCATTTGTTCCAGTGGATGGACCTCCTTCACATCAAACTCAAAGGATGTTTTCGTGTAGTCAGAAGTTGTCTTGGGGTGGGGTACTTGTGCCTGTAGGTATGCCATTTGCATCCTTCCTTTCTCTGTGTCAAATGTAGACAGTAATCTATGTTGGGATGTAGATGTCTGCTTCCAAAACTGGGCATATGTGCTGCTATTCAAAAGTTCATTCTTCTATTTGATGAATTTATATTTGTCAAAAATGCTTGATCATGTTGGCTCATGAGAGGACTCAGCTGACAGTGTAGTGTCTGCTTGATTTTTGGATGAGGATGTGGACACTATGTGTTGACTTCCTGATAATTTTGAGGAATGTGTTCCCTCCATGACTATGGTGGACTGTGTTTATCCTTCTCTGAGCATGTCTGGTGTGTGGCTAATTGTAGCCCTCTTCCTGTAAACTTGAAAGTCTTCAGCTAACACTTCAGTGACTGTAGGATAAACCTATTTCCTGGCTCTTTTTTCTGTTTGTACCCGAGGAGTGTTGGTATGAGAGGTAGTGAAAAGGGGAGGTTCTTCTTCAATTTATAGCAATGTATTTTCCTGCTAGTCTATCTGATTCATAAACTTTTCTACTTTGGGATTTTGCACATGAGCATAAGGAGAGTTCTTTTGCTTGAGCCTGATTTTTGATATAATACCAAAAGGGTCATAGTTCCATGTGAATCTTAGACTGAAATTCATTTGTTTCAAGAGGTTGTTAGCCTCTTCTCCTGCAACTCTGTTGTTGCATATGAAGGGACCAATTTGGCTATTGATCCCGAGTTGTTGTTTCTTATTAAATGGTACAAAATGAATTTCATCATAGCTTATCATCTGTCTGATATATTCCAATTCAAAGACCCTGAAAGGGAGGTATTTTGGCAGTTTATATGGTGGAAATTCACACCCATATACTTTGATCTCAGTATGGTTTTGGTAAATATACTAGTCCCCTGTTTTGGCCAACTCAGATAGATGAAGAATTCTTTGGACCTCCTCATTTATTCTTGGTTCCATTCTGTTGTTGAGCATGCACACCACTAGATGATAAAACTAATCAATGAAGTCTTTGAAGCCGAACTCAGTGGAATTCTTCCTTACTAGTGAGGTCTAAGAAGTCACTGATTGAGTATTTCCTTCCTAATCTAGTTTCTAGAGAGCACATGAGAATATGTTTGCCTGAAAGAAAAGGAACAGGTACACCAACACTGAGGAGTACCTGAACATTCCTTCTGTTGATAATTTGAAGAGTTCTTCATGTATATTGTCAGTTAGAAACTGACTGAAGTCAAACTGGGTTGTATCTTTCTCTTCTGTGGATAAAATGGACAGAAAACCCAGAATAGGTTCGTCTACCCATTCATCAAAAAATTATCCTAACAAACAACAGAGGGTGGAAATGATTTGGTTGGCCCTGATTGAGAAAATGGAAGACAGATAGGGAGGGTTTTTCTTAGGCAAATGCGCATCTTCTGGTAGGAAGATTTTGAATATTTGGGCTCTTTGGGGGAAAGAGAGTTTCTGATAGAGGCCATTAAGGATTTCGATGGAGAAAGGGTTGGAAGAATCAATTCGGGGGATCTGTAACATCTGTTTTATTGACTCAAGGTTAATGGTGAACACAGTTTCATCCGATGAAGACACAATGGCCCTTTGGCGAGGAAGATAGTGGGTTTGTGACTTAAGGGAAAACTCTTGAAGTGATAGGTTTGGGGAAACATGCACTATGGTAGATTGGATTCCTAGAGTCCGATCTCGTCACTCTGGTCTAAGAAAAAGTCTTTTATCCATAAGTGTAATTTGAAGAAATCGAATTCACACTTCGGCTCTGAAAATATATAGTCTTTGTCAGCCAGGGAAACACAATCCAAGTCAATGGGAGGAGGAAGAAACGGATTTTTGCCAATTTGATTGGATTTGTTTTTGGGCACCATGGCTAACAAAGATATGAAGGTGGAAATAATAATGACTGTAGTTACCAGGTTTAATGGCGCCTGTCAACTGTGTATCTTGGTGGCGGTTAGCTTGAAAACTGGAAACGATGTTGTGTCGATTGTGTCTCAATCAGTGAACAGTATGGCAATGGAGAAGAAATGGAGTTAACTGGTGCAGGGGGTGTCTATTATGGTGTGGGTGGTGACTGGATGATTAACGATTACAAGGGATGTAATTGATTGGCCAATGGGTAGATGAGTGTGATGTGGATGGCATTGATTGGCCAACAGGTAGATGAGTGTGATGTGTGATAGGGTAGTGGGGTA
>SNQJ01S0122859.1:12915-26821 GCA_010110895.2 Picea sitchensis | reverse complement strand
AACCAAGCCTAAATTGTTTGGCTTCTCACATCTTAGTCTTTCCCCTTTGAATCGTTGCAGGGCACATTTAAGAACAATAACAAGTAGATAGGGGTCTAATCTAAACCACAAAGAGGCATTTTTTCCTACTTTAGGATAGTGCCTCACTTTTGTTGTATTGTAGCGTATCCTAACACTATGTTGGTCTTCACACAAGATAGAATGCAATAAAAGGTATAGTTGGAGCTGGATAAATCAAGGGTGCAAAATGAAGAGTGCAAACACATCTAGGGTTTTCGCAAGCATTTGGTTAGCATACTTATGAATATGTTTGATGAGGATAGGGGATAAATTGTCAAGGCATAAATGGTGATGATGGAGGAAAAAGGAGTAGATTATTTTTCCAATTTGATTAAGGGTCAGTCGATTTGGGATCACCTCGATTAAGTGTACATGGCAGTTTGGGTCAACAAAGAGGAGATCAAATGGGTCACTCCCACTACTAGAGGAAGACATGTTGGACATTCTAGGAGAGTTGGCTCAGGGATTAGAAACTTGTGGTACCTGAAGTGGACTGTGGATGGAGGCGAGGGTGAACGACAAAGGTGGATAGCTTCCCAAGGGCCTTAATGACGCATTTTTTATTCCATTCGCATTGTAGAAGGCTTTGGATTTGGTATATATTCAACAGACTATCTTTAGCATCAAAACTGATGGAGCCATTAAGCAAGTGAATGACGATGACATAACATTTATTCCCTCGACATTTATCTATGGGGATTTGGAACTACATCTCTACAACTTGACTAGGAATGCAAATGATCGACAAGAGATAAGGTTTATTGGCAAACACTTGGACATTAGCCTAATGAGAAACTCAACGACAATGGAACTAAGGATCCTAGGGAAACCCTCGTTGGAAGGAGAACAAAAAAAGGAGGAAATACATTAAGAAAATTCCCAAGCCAGTTAGTCTAAGTTTAGGTTCCAAAGCTAGGTTAAATAATGTAATGGAATTGGAAGAGAAGGTAGTAGTTAGGACAATTTTCTAGGAAAGAATATGTCCTATGATCGTTTAAAGGACTAGATGAGATTAAATTTTGAACTTCTGGTGGGTTATGCATCCTACATAATGACCTTGGCAGAGGGATGGTTGGTCTAGGTTTTTAATTTGGTTGCAGAGGTAAATAAAGTTTTGTAGAACGGGTCGAAATGGGGATCCCAAAAAAATTTCTTGAAGAAGTGGCATGTCTATTTTGATGCCAAAACAACTCGAGTGGACATACTTATATTTGGGTTCAAATACCTAGGCTACCTCTTGTTTTATGGTCGAAGGATGTATTTGCAGAAATAGGAAACTCCCTTGATTTGTATCATGAAGTTGATTTATCTTTTCGAGATACTGGATACTTGGGGTGGCAAGAATACTAGTGGATCTAGAAACTAACAAAGGCTTGGCAGAGGAATTGGTCATTCAAACAGGTAAAGATTGTTATGAGTTATCTATTGATTATAAAGGTATACCCTTCATATGTGGTCAATGTCATAGTGATGGAAACTTAGCAATGGACTATAATTACCCTTTGCAAAGGAAGGTATGTGTTATATAGTTATTTTCCACCTGGTCCTTTTATGGGCATCATCTAGGGGTTAGCAATCTAAAACACTGAATCATACCACTTTTCCCCCGAGTTTACAATACTTCTTTGTCTGGTCGTTGGTTTCCCATTTACAACCTATGACCAGAAAGTGTTGGTCACTCCTCCTCTTTCAAGGAGAAACTGGTCACTACCTTCAAGAATGTAAGGCACAACCAGGTCTATTATTCCCTTTTTAGGATTGGTTTTGTGAGATGAGATTAAACCCCAGATTCTTCGTAGTTTGACCTCGAGAAAATTTTCATCTTTGGCATGGAGATCTTATCCAAATTACCCTTTGATCTTATCTCTACTATCTTATAAATAATGGGGGTCTCTCATGGAAAAGGGGGAGGAAAATAGAAAGTAAAGTTATACTAGCAGATTAATCATGGAGCTTGGGTAAGGAATTTGGTTAGAGCTTCATTAGGCTATCAGATCCGAAGTTGTAAACTGTTCCATTTGATCAATAGAAGATGCACGTGACTTTCCCTCTTATTTGATTTTATATGGTTATCATAATCTTTGGAAAGAATTATGATTTTCATGTTATATCATTAGATCTATTATAAATTTATACATGATACTTTTGATTTTGTGAAAGGAATTTGTTTGTCTTCATGTCTGCATAACCATGTTGACAAGAGAGAAAGACATCTTCAAGGAAGAAGACAACAAAGGAGTGTGCAGGGACAACCGTCAGGTGATCGGGTAAGCCCTTTTATTCCATTCACTTATAGATCATTTCTATGTATGATTTAGATCTAGGAAGATCCATCGTTTGTATCTCTATTATGTCTTAGGTCCTCGAAGAGCCTAAGGGAGGTAACTCCTTTAGGGTGAAAGTATCCTACAACATAATGGTGACTCCACTGGGGATTCCACTACTATTTAGTTAGTTTTTCTTCCTCAATTTCGTTGATTTGTCTTTCCAATATTCTTTCTTTTTGTTAGTAAGTATTTTCTGAGGCCATTTTCAAATTCTCAGCCTCATATCTAATAGATCTTCTTCAGATCTATTGTTTTTTCAATTATACGATCACAATCACGAGTGATCCATGCCCACAAAGCGACCAAAACTTTGTGGTCATTGGCTGCTCCATTGTAGGGAATGACCAACCCCTTTTGGTCGCTATTTTCTCCACTATAGGGGGTGACCAACCTGAGATTTTCACTATAGGGAGAGACCATATCATTATGGTCGCCATCTAGCCCACTATAGGGACTAACCAGAGCTTGTTGGTCTCCCTATGGTCATTAACAGGGAGCGACCACGATCTAGAAGCGAATTTTTTAAGGGATATCCTTCAAACAAGGCCTAGATCTATGTTTGTCCTTTATTCCACCCCTCCAGATCTCTCTCAGATTTGTCCCAACGGTTATTGTTGCAACATTTTTTCAAATTCATTTTTGAAATTTTGTCTTGTGTGCCATTTGTTTAGTTGATTAAAAGTACTTTTTGTTTTGTGTGTATGGTTTAGGTCATCTAATCTCATTCCCTCGAGATTAAAGTGTTGATGGTACCTTTGCGAAGAGAGTCTTTTTGTTTTTAAAAATATTCCGGGTGTTCCTTTAGATTTTCTTTCATTGTTTAAACAAAACCAACTCTCTCAACTTGCATCTCATCTTAGAAGTGCGATCCTTTTTCAAGTTATTTGAAAAAAAACTTTTATTAACTTTGAAAGATTAGGTTTTGTGTTGAAAACATTCTTGTGCTTGAATTTTCCGGGGGTGATGTTTCATAGTCAGAGTGTTTTGGTATATAGTTGAAAAGGGATTGTATTTGTTTTTTCAGAAACATTTATTTGCTAGTTTGGAATCATTCTTCTTTCCATCTAAAGAGGCAAATTGAAAAGTTGCATGATATTGAGTGCTTGTTCATATTAAGAAGAAAATAACTCTTCTCCTTCTGGTAGACATAATTCATTGAAAACAAATGATTGCATTTCATTCCTTTTTCATTCTATTGGAGTCGAGTCTCACACATCATTAGTTTCATTAGTTTCATCTCCATGGACATTTCTGAGTAAAAACGACCATTAAAATCAACCAATGCTTTAATAAAATTAATTAGACATTTTTGTTTATAGTACACAAAAAGTAGTTTAGAGATAAAGTCTTTGGACTAGGAAAAGTGAGTAAATTGTCCAAGACTACTAAAAAAGACTGTAGAACACTAAAGAGTGATAAAATCCAACTATCGTATAGGCATGGCCGGGAACCCCTTCTAACACAGGGGATAAACACGAGGTCATGTGCAGAAGAGAAGCGAAGATTACCCCTCCAAAGCTTGACCAATCGTAGTGGAAAGATCGTATATTGGGGGTTTTTCTTGAGTGTTGCTAGTTCATTTGGTCCCGGTGCTTCGTGAATCTCAAATCCATTCAAGGTCCTCGGGAGTGTTACTGGTCCACTTGTCCTCAGTCCTTTGAAAGAGCTTCGGAATTTGTTATCCTTCCCATATGTTCGATCTTGACTATTGATTGTACCCCCCCAGAGGCCAACTATGACTGGTAACCTTGGTGACCTTTCCTAGGTATCTACAGAGGTGTCTATGGGGGGATTCCTTGTAATGTCTGGTTCCTAGTGATGACTCTAGGAGGAGCGACTAAGTAGTATATATTGGTTCCCGTAGGCTATAGTTTGAGAAAAAAGGGGAAAATGAATTATTTAATGTCAATTAGAGGAAAAACCTAAGTTGAAAATGACATTAAGTAATTAAAAAGGGGTAAAAAGGGTGCTTGAGTGACTTAAGTGAATATTGAATTAGACCTTAGGGGAAAAAGTCACTTACTAAATAAATTCAACGAAGAAATAGAAGAGGTGGGATACTAAAGGAGAAAAGTTGACTTGTTGGCTCATTATTGCAGATTGTGAATTGGAAATTAGAACCTAGAGAGGAGTCAAGTGACTTCCTTCTTGTTTGGTGTCTTTCTGGACGAAACCATCACCATTGACAGAGTTCAATGTTGAAATACACACCCTAGTTTTTCGCTAGGACCACACAAGTTCTTCATCGAGCTACAAAATCATATCATATCAGCAAAGAAGTCCAGTATCAGCTAGGGCGCAGATTTTCTAATTGCAGCATGAGGTTTTTGGGGGAGGATTTATCAGTATTCTGGGTCACTAGGCCCAACTAGACCGGAAGATCGAAATTCCTTCTGACCCATTTGAGATGATACCAGGGCACTTCTAGTGAGATAGATCTCACACTTTTCAGATGGGTAAATCTCCTAGATCGTGCCAGTTTGTTAGTTGTAGTGTGTGGGGTTCTAAACACCCATTTGAGGTTCTGACCGAGAAACAGTGAGCCAGAAACAGTGAGCCAGTGTTTCATCTCAGAGATTGGGAGAGTGTGCTAGGGAGTAGGGTGACCCATATGAGATAGATCTCATCCAATTCCAATGAGTATATCCACCATGGCGAGTTATCCATTCTTCTGCAGTAGTTTGGTAGTGTATTTTTTGTTGCATGCAGTGTATCTTCATTATAGCTACCAGATCCATCTACTTATCGGTATTTATCAATATTTTTTTTGCATTCCAGCTAATATCCTCATATGTATAGATCTAGCTGAAGAGATTTGTTGAGTTTCTTCATTTTGTCTTGTATTGTCCATTATATCACTGAATAAAATTGTTGAGTTGGTTATAGTCCCAAATCTATTTGCATGCACTATATAAACCTTAAAATACATTAAACACATCCAGAAACCTTAGCACATCAGATCTGTAAAATAGAGCCACATAATTAGTAGTTTATATCTTGATCCGAGGATCTAGGGATATTATAGTGGTATCAGAGCCTTCTTCCTGCCATCCTGTGAAGAAGCGCTTGGCTCATGACCCCATGATTCTAGGAACAAGTGAAGAATACCCAGAGGGAAGAGGTCACATCGGAGATGAGTACATTTAGTACCATAGGAGTTATAGTAGAGACAAAAGGGAAAAAAAAGGAGAGACTACATTCCCTTCCATATCCATTCAAATACAGAGCCAGAGACAGAGGACAAAGATAGATATCATATCAATTCAGAGACAAAGGCCGAAATAGAAAGTAAGATGGGTGACAAACATGATATTCCATAGGGAAAGGGTAAAGACCCAGAGGCCCCTTACGATAATACCCAGGCTATGTTGAATGATCTCACCAGGGGGAAACGGGACATGATGAAAGCCATAACACAGATGGAAATCAATACACAATTGATCGAGAACAACGTGGGAATGATTGGTACAAATATAGCAGGTGGAGAGAGTGGTTCCATGGGACACCATGGAGGTGGAGCTAGTGGGTCCAGTGGGAATACAATAGGGTTGAGTGGACATCAGACACCCACTCACACCTATATATCAGCAGGGAAGATTTCCAGGCCGCTCTTTTCGTAGTTCCAGGGGGAACAACATATTGGACATTTAGGACAGGGGCAACATATGGGACATGCCGAATAGGGGTAGACGGGCCCGAGAGATCCATTTGCAGAGTACATGAGAGACTACTTGGCACTGGGGCCAAAGATTCACACTGAGAAGAGTTTGATGGACTATTGTTCAATCAAGTATCAAAATAGGCCCAGAGAGGTGCAGAGGGGTAACATGCAACACTAGAACATGGAATTTATCAAGAAGATTAGGAAACTTTCCATCCCTTGTTTCGACGGTTCATCTAGGTGTTCATCTTAGGCATGGGTCCAAAAGCTTGATACCTATTTAAGGCCTAACCAGATGACAGATTCAAAAGCTATAAGCTTCATTACCATGCACTTGGAGGGGGAAGCCCACGAGTGGTGGTATCATGGACTGCTGACCTTGGGTCACAGTCGTATCACATCCTCCTTAGAGTTCACAAAACAATTGAAAGAGAGGTTTGATCAGAGTGATCCATAACTCCATTTCATAGACCTGACATAGATGCGACAGATCGGATCGGTCGATGCCTTCATTACATAGTTTCAGAGAAAAGAAATAGTTGTGTGTAACATATCTGAGCATAGGTTCATCATGCTTTTTACTGAGGCATTGACAGATCCATTGAGGGAATGGGTAAATTCCTTCAAGCCTTGCACCCTACAATATGTCATATTGTGCATTAGAGATATGGGAGACTCAATGCAAAAACCAAATACCTTCACCAAAACCTTTGTTACATAGAAAGACAAGGACCAGAGAAATACTCCAAGGGAGTGGAAAGGCAAAGCCAAACTGGATGATGAGACTAGGAGGGAGATTATGAGGAAGAATTTATGCTTCACTTGTAGAGATATGTGGGTTCTGGGACACAGATGCATGGGAAAGGGACAAATCCAATTCATTGAGGTGGAATTGGATAGTGATGAGGGGGAGGAGGAGATCATCTCCACACCATATAGTGGATCAGAGGAGGATCATACACATGAGGAGGGACAACCTCCAAAGAAACCTCAACCACAAGTAGAACCGTAGTTAGGTGGGACAGAAAAACCACGAGTACCAGTGAAGGGTGGGGCCATAGAAACCCTTTCAGGAGTTCTCAGATATGGCACCATTAGGCTCAAGGGCCTCATTCAGGGACAATGAGTCACAACATTAGTGTATGGTGGGGAAACCCATAACTTTGTAGATGCATACTTAGTATCTAGGAGGGGGTTACAGACTGAGGAGTTCGAGGGATTCACTATAGCACTGGAAGATGGGTACACCATGACGTGCTTGGATAGTGTACCAGATATGGAGGTTAAAATAGGAAACTACATCGTGATATACACTTTCTACGTAGTTGGATTATCATATACGGATGCAGTATTGGGAGTTCAATGGTTGTAATCACTGGGAGAGATTGGTTTCAATTACTAGAACCTAACAATGAGCTTCAAAGATACAAATGGGTCAAAGGTAGTGTTGAGGGGCATGTCTATAGGATCACCAAGGAGAGTGTCGGAAAAGAGGATGGAGAGGATTTTGAAGCATGGAGATGTGTCATATGTTGTCGAGTGTTTAATCACCACCGGGAGGGATTCAAATGGAAGAAAACATTATTGTCTTGAGATCAGGAAACTTTTGAGTCAATATGAACCAGTATTTGCGTCGATACAACTGGGGTGCCCACTAGACAGAGGACTTCAACACACGATTGAGTTAGATGTGGGAGCGACACCAGTGATAAATGCACCCTATAGACATCCTAATAGGTTCAAGGATGAGATTGAGAAAGCAATCAAGGACTTTCTTGAGATGGGGCACATCATTCCTAGCACTAGTTGGTTTGCTTCATCCATAGTTTTGGTCCTAAAAAAGGATGGCACACTGAGGAGGTGCATAGAATATCATGCACTCAATAAGAAGACCATCAAAAACAAGTACCCCATTCGGTGTATAGATGAGTTGACGGATGAGCTACATGGGACAGTGTTCTTCACCAAGATAGATCTTCACTCAAGTTATCACCAAATCAACATCAGAGAGAAGGACATCGATAAGACTGCCTTCAGGTGCCACTTTGGGAATTTTGATTTAATGTTCATTCCCTTCAGGTTGACCAACACCCCAACAACCTTTCAGTCTTGCATGAACCACATTTTCAGTGGACAATTACAGAAGTATCTCTTGGTATTTTTCGACAACATCCTTATATATTACAGGACTTGGAAAGAGCATTTGGCACACTTGGATGAGGTTCATAGCATTATGTAGTCACAGTCCTTATATTCCAAATATTCCAAGTGTGAGTTTGGAATGAGATATTTTTTGTATCTAGGCCACATTATTAGCGAGTAGGGGGTACAAGTACATCAAGAAAAGATCGGGGCCATTCTAGATTTCCCAACACCCAAGAATATCATCGAGTTGAGGGGATTCTTTGGGTTATGTAGTTACTATAGGAGGTTCAATAGAGAATTCTCATAATTTGGGGAACCACTCACCGATTTGAAAAAGAAATGGGCTTTCCACTGGATTGAGGCATCACAATGCACTTTTGAGAAAATGAAGGAGGTTATGAACACATGTCTAGTTCTAGCACTTACCGATTTTTCATATCCTTTTGTATTGGAGTGTGATGCATCAGGAGAGGGGATTGGAGCAGTATTGATGCAGGGGGGAACCCCATAGTATTTGAGAGAATAAATATCAGCGATTAAGAGAGACTCTAATATATCTACCACAAATAAATGGTGGCTATCATGCACGCCTTAACAAAATTCAGAAAATACTTAGTTGGCAGCAGATTCGTGGTGAAAACCGATCACAATATCTTGAAGTTTTTATTGGATCAGAAGGATCTCAGTGAGAGACAAGATAAATGGGTTTCAAAGGTCCAAGCCTTTGATTTCAACATTGAGTATGTTAAATGAAAGAAGAATGTTGTAGCAAATTCCTTATCTAGGAGACCAACTAGTTGTTCATTGATGGACATATCCATGGATTGGAAGGCACAATTATTGGTGGAGTATTCCAAAAACAAATTCTCTTGTGAGGTGATGGATGGACAGGTGGTGGATGAGAGATATCGATTGTTGGATGATGCCATCTTCTACAAGGACAAGATCTATTTAGTCCTAGAATCTACACTGAAGGAAAATATTCTGAAGGCCAGTCACAATTCACCATTAGGAGGACATCAAAGATTCTTCAAGACCTACAGGTAGATCAGAGAGAGATTATCATTGAAGGGTATCAAAGATGATGTTCTAAGACACGTCTGAGAGTGCATGAATTGTCAGCAGAACAAGTCCGATCAGACACACCTGACAGGGTTACTTCAACCTCTACCCATTCCAAAGTAGAAATGGGAGAGTATCTCCATGGAATTCATCACAGGACTACCCAGGGTGAAAGGTAAGGACTATTTTTGTAGTGGTCGGCAGATTGACGAAATTCTCACACTTCTTTGTGATACCCATGGAGCATAAAGCCGCCCAAGTGGAAGAGATGTTTTTCAGAGAGATATTCAGATTGCACGGGTTGTCAAGGTAGATAGTCAGTGATAGATATGGACCCTTCATTAGTGTGTTTTGGCAGGAGTTGTTTCAGATTGGTGGGGACATAGTTGGCGATGAGTACTAGTTACCATCCACAAACCGACGGACAAAATGAGATATTCAATAAATGGGTGGAAGGGTACCTGAGGAACTATGTCGGGGGACAATAGTGCACGTGGGTAAAGTGGATTCATATGGGCGGGTATTTTTATAACATGGCATATCATATGTCCAACAGGATGTCACCATTCATAGCATTGTATGGGTATGATGCACCATCATTTTTGGAGACAGTATTTCGGGACAGCAGGGCTCCTAGAGCCAAATATTGGATAAAGGATAATCAGGAGATTCTCAAAATTAGGAAAACCTCCAGGTAGAGAAGAATCAACAAAAAGTGTATGCAAACTGACAGATAGTAGAGCACAACTTAGAGGTGGGGGATTTGGTATTTCTAATATTACAACCATACAAACATTCCTCTCATAAAAAGAGTGGAGAAGAAAAAATGAAACAAAGATTATATGGACCTTATCGGGTCATTCAGAGATTTGGTGAGGTGGCCTATGAGTTAGAACTACCCGAGGGTAGTAATATCCACATTGTGTTCCACGTTTCTTACCTCAAGAAGATGGTGGGCCAACATGTTACTACTTCAGAGGAGCTACCACCATTGGATGAGGAGGGTTAGTGGGAGTTGGTACCGGAGAAGGTTTTGAGCATAGGGAGTGTAGGTTGAGCAGTCGGACTATCAGCGAGTGCCTGATCAAATGGAGGGGAATTCTTGTTGAGCATGCTACATGGGAGGAGGATTGGGTCATGCAACACCCTATCTTGAGGTTTCTTAAAGACAAGCATTCTTGGGAAGGGAGGACTGTAATGTCCCATTCCTACTTATGACTCCAGGAGGAGAGACTAAGTATCCTATGTTGGTTCCCATAGGCTATAGTCAGAGAAAAATGCGACAAAAGAATTATTTAATGTCAATTACAGGAAAAGCCTAAGTTGAAAATGACATTAAGTAATTAAAAAGGTGTAAAAAGGGTGTTTATGTGACTTAAGTGAATATTAATTAGAACTTAGGGAAAAAAGTCACTTAATGATAAATTCAATGAAGAATTAGAAGAGGTGGGATATATAAGGAGAAACATCAACTTGTTGGATCATTATTGCATATTGTGAAATGGAAATTAGAACCAAGAGAGGAGTCAGGCGACTTCCTTCTTGTTTCATGGCTTTTTGGATGAAACCATTGCCATTGACAGAGTTCAATGTTGAAAGACACACCCTAGTCCATCAAGAGGACCACATAGGTTCTTCATCAAGCTAAAAGATCATATTATATTAGCAGAGAAGTCTGGTATCAGCTAGGGCACATATTTTCCAGTTGCAGCATGAGGTTTTTGGGGAAGGATTTATCAGTATTCTAGGTCACTAGGACCAACCAGACCGGAAGATCCAAAATTATTCTAACCCATATGAGAGGATTCCAGGGCGCTTCCAAATGAGATAGATATCACACTTTTTCGATGGGTAAATATACCATATCGTGTCATTTTGTCAGTTGTAGTGTGTGGGGGTCTGGACATTCATTCGGGGTTCCGACTGAGCAACAGTGAGCCAGTGTTTCATCTCAGAGGATGGGAGAGTGTTCTAGGGATAAGGATGACCCATATAATATAGATATTATCTAATTTCGATGAGTATAACCACCAAGGTGAGTTATCCAGTCTTTTGCAGCAATTTGGCAGCGTATTTTTGGTTACATGGAGCTTTGCATTTCGGGCATGTAGCAGATCTTCATTGCAATTACCAGATCCATCTACTTATCGGCATTTATCAAAATTTTGTTTGTATTCTAGTTAATATCCTCTTCTATATAGATCTAGCTGAAGAGATTTGTTGAGTTTCCGCATTTTGTCTTGTATTGTCCATTATATTGTTGAATAAAATTGTTGAGTTGTTTATAGTCCCAAAACTATTTTCATGCACTATATATAAACCTTAAAACACAAAAAAATGTATCCAAAAACCTTAGCACATCAGATCTGCAAAACAGAGCCACATAATTAGTAGTTGATATCCTGTTCTGAGGATCTAGAGATGTTACATTCCCATAGTACCTAGCGCAAACGTCGTATCACACTTTCAATACCCTTGGAGGGTGACCCCATGAAGCGAGGGTTACTTGCACTGAGAAGGGTTGTTATGTGGAGGTCGGGGCAACTTATTCTCATATGTTCACTAATGTCTTGACATCATGTCTTCAAAATATCCCTCTATATAATGTTTCTTGGTCGATTGCCTATAGATTTCTTAGAGGTGTGTTCAGTCAACATTTGTAGTTGGCCTTAGAGATTTTTATTTTCCTTTCACTGTGGTCAACCAAGGTATATGCAGATCCCATAGAATGAAAGGATTACCTCCTGATGGACAAGATCCTCTACAAAACCTTTCTAACAAAGGAATGGTTGAAGGAATGACTTCTAAAACTAGGATTGTAGCTCCTGGGAGTGACCAACACACAAAAGAACCAGTAAAAACCTGCATGGAAGGATTGGTACCTCATGAAAATCCCCCCTTTATTGATCCACTTGGCCCACTACTCATTGAACAATTGTCCATGACATATTTTGATGATTTTTATTCTTACCGTTTACCAGAGGGATTGGAAATTTCACCTCCTCTATCCACAACTCTTGTAGTTGATCTTGCAAGAGCACAATATTCTATTGTTGGTGCTTCTTCTTTATTAGGAACATTTCTGACCTAGGTTACTCTGACATAACCATTGGAAAATACATCTCTCTTTACACATGGGCCGGTTAATATTCCTGCTTCATTAGTCCCGCATATGCATACACCAAATGATTTAATTGGTCATCCCATCGGTCATATGATAAACAATCAAGTTAGTCACACAACCCCAATTACGCAAGCCACTCATCCTACATCTCCAACTTTACAAATTGGGAGTTCTTCTATACCCTTCATTGGAGGTCAATCTTCAATTGGAGGCCAACCCTTCGCTAGGGGGAAACTTCCACCCAGGGGGAAATCCTCAACCATGGTTCAAGCTCCTATGTTGGGGAAAAACAAATAGCCTGGGGGAAAACCGCCCCTGCAGGTCCTTCCATCCCTATTACTATAGACCTGTACCCTGGGAAACCATATCCAGAAGTTGTGAATCCTTTATGGAGTCAACCTAATCCAATGGGAATTCCTCAACAAGGAACTTTGCCCAATTAATCTGTGAACCCCATGATCCCACTACAACGACTCCATCAACCATCGTATATGGGAGGACAATCAGGCCAACCAAAGCATAAGGGGACCTTGATGTCAACGACAATACATAGGAAAACAATTTGGTTTTTCCATATCATCACAACCTGTGTATGGTCCTATTGGTGCTCCCATGCCACATAATTACCACCAGTATCAACAAGTCAACCGATAGCTTCCATTCTTAGCTACGTTGGATATGCAAATTTGTCACTCTTGAACAATGATTTTATACGTCATTCCTTGTTTTGGCCTCCCATCCCTACCAAACTCCCTTCTGACATCCTCAATTTCGATGAAAAACCTGGGGAAGATCCTAATAACCACATAATGACCTTCCATCTCTAGTGTTCTTAGAACTCCTTGATGGATGATTCCATTTGGTTATGGATTTTCCAGAGAATTCTCATAGGTTCGACAAAAAAATGGTATATTGAGTTGCTTCCAAACTCCTTTGTCGATTTTAATTATCTGTCCATGGCATTCCTGACTCACTTCCAACTGTCGATTCGATATGAAACCAATACAAATATTTTAGCTTCGCTTAGGAAATCATCTTCCACTCACATTTATGATCATATACATGAGTGAAGCAGTGGAAATGATTAATTAAAGCCACCATTCCTAACCAACTCTTAGAAGATTGGTTTACGAAGTCACTTTTTTCTCCTATCGCTAGAAGTGTCTCTATGGAAGGCATTGTTACTGAGGAGAAGGCCATCAGTCGTGCTCAATATTTGGACCTGGTATATTCCTATTCAAGCACATTATATGATATGACCCCTCATGCTCCTCGACCGTCAACTGATTCATCAAAACCATCCCCGAGAACCCATGTTGATGGAATAATGGGTTCTGTAAAACTATAGTCTACAACATGATAACATACTGGTATCGATATCAAACCTCCTCCCTCTCCTACAAAAACCTCCCAGGTGAATGTGGTCCAATCCACTTCATCTAATCATCTGGAGACAAGAATAAAAACAAGGGAAAATCTAAAAAATCTTATAACCAATAGGATACTACAGAAACCTAAGACCCCAAT
>SNQJ01S0122859.1:0-12829 GCA_010110895.2 Picea sitchensis | reverse complement strand
AACAAAAGAAAGGAAAAATACCCTTGCATGGTATGTAAGGAAGACCACTTCACCAAATATTGTCTCTGACTTTCCAAGGTTCATCAATATCTCGAGCGAGGGGGATCTCCTTCAAACCCCATGGTATTAACCAATCCTTCTCCCCAACAACCCTAAATGATCACACAAGTTCCTGCACCCCCACTGGGGGGCAATGTAGAGTCCTCAACTACAAATGTCATGATGGTTAAATCCAGGTTGGCACTAACCACCATAGAAAAGAACTATGACTCCCAAGAAGGGTAACCTTCATATAAGGATCCTCCATCGAATACTCCACCTAATGGCCCTCTCACGTTAGAGAAAATGGATTATGAACCTTCCATCTGCCCTCCAAAAGGAGTACTTCTATGGACCACCCAAAATATGAGCACTCGAGCAACCCAACACTACATCATAGTGGAAGATCTTTCTCAGGCCCCATGTGCCATATTAGCACTCAAAGTATTACATGGTTGTTTGTTATAGCGGAAATCATTGTAATCAACCATAGGGGGAATCGACCATTTGGAGTCTAACATTATTTCCTTTGAAACATAACAGAGTGAGCCGCCCCTCTCACACTAACTGGAATTGAAAATTATAGTTTTGTGTCTGAAAAAGAATATATTTCATACGGTTATCAGCGAAGGAGCGACCACTTGCATTGTGTCTTTGTCATGTTGGAAAGCCATTGGTTCTCCACATATCACCACATATTCAATCATCCTAAAATATTTTTATGGAAATTCTTTCAAACCTTACAGAATTTTCCGCTCCTTAACCATCGAGCTCGAGGGAAATATTGTCTCTGTAGAAGTAAAAATGGTGGTTTCCATACTCGACTATAATATTTTCTTGGGTCGTACTTGGTTCTATGCAATGAAGGTTTTTTCATCCACTGTATTTCACGTTATACGATTTCCCCATCAATGGAAGATGGTTACGATAGACCAATTGGATTATTGCACACCTGACTTACAAACTAATCCTAGCACCAGTGTTCCCTTCATAGGTGATTCTTATGGGGGTTATGAAAGAGTCAGTGTAGGAATGTTTAAAGATCCATTTCTTATGGGGATTTTCCCCCTTCCTGCACATGACACTACCCATATTGTTCCTATCAACATGATTTTCTCACCTATCAATGGATCCTTCCAGTCATCTAATCCTTGGGTGGTACCTCATCCTGAGGATGTTGACTTACATGGAGCATCCATGCCATGCACCACAGTTGAGATTTTTGATCCAGAAATATCCTCGAAATCCTTTGATACTAGTCAACCCTTCCATCCTCAAATGGAATTTGATCAACCTACTCCTCCCATATGGGTTGTTGACTCTCTCGATTCCCATAATTTCCTAGATACTAAGTTTCCTTTAGAAGAGGCCATCTAGGAAGTCATGGATTTCATTGAAAATCCCATGAAATATGATCATCATCGAGAACCTATCCTCCCTGGTTTGGAACCAACGAGACTCAACACTATGAGTTCCAACCCAAGACTGGGGACATTGGTTGGGACATCCAGTCGACTTCCTAGTTTTGACCCTTTTTTGCCTTGGATTTATTTTTAGAACTTGCCACTAAATTATATGCGTCCCCTCCCTTCGAAGATTCATTTTTTGTACCCCCTTCATGTCTTTATGAGTCTCATCAAGGAGCTTTCATTTCTCACAAAACCACTAATGTTGAGTACCTTCGGCCATAGACATTCATTCCTATGTGGCATGGCCCCGACATCCTTGGCCTGAGCCTAGAAATGGGCTCTCCCTTTCCTAAACCATCACGATGTGTAGTACCTTGTATATAGGTGTTTAGTGTGAGTGCCTTTTGTTTTGTGTACATCATATCCCAAAAATCCAAAAAAAAATAAAAAAAATTAAGATTTCACTATGCCTCCTAACCTTGGAATCTAGTTTACATGTGTTGAAAGGATTATAGGTATGTTTTTAAGATGGGGAAATCCATTGAAATTGAGTTACATGTATCTGAATTGGCATATAATGAGAGGTTTTTCCTTGCATTTCCCTATTTTCATTATTAACCTTCCATATTGCCAGCACGACCTTAGGTTCCCACCATTTATGTTTTTTAAGTGGTCACATTTTATTGTCGCTTCCATCTTGTTGCTCATTGATTATACATCATTTTCTTCCATTTCTTATTGAATCATAGCGATGCTTGACCTCTAGCCACCTATCTGCTTCCATTTTCACTACCCTTGGATGAGAATTGTTGTTACGAGTGGTCATCATTTTCCATGCCCTTTTGCAGTCCATTGCTTAAAGTCATGTTCCTTGCACCTGGAACTTCATTGAAATCCACTCATTCCCTCCAACCGAGATTACTATTACCCCTTTGTCATGATCGATAACCAACCATGACAAAGGTACACCCCGGAGTCTCCTCTAAGCTCTTTTCAGAATCCCTAAACATGAAAATATTTTCGAGTGAGTTTTTTTTCTTTCACACTTGTTAAATGGATTTGAAAGGATGTCTATTCGGTGTAAGTTTACCCCTTTTTTAGACTGGATGGAATAATTTCAAAAAAGGAATACTCTAGTCCACCTTGGCTATAAGAGTTCTCCCTTGTATTCTTTTATCCTTTTCGGACTCGAGAGACTAAATTTATGAAAAAGACCACCCTTGGAGTCTTATTTGTCCTTTTAGACTCTCTAAACACAAAATGATGAATCGAGCATTATTCTTCACCCTAGGCTAGAAAAAAAATCCACGGGTGAGAACATTGAGCATACTTTTATTTTCTTTTGCGCTCACTTAAACATGAAAGAAGCAAAAAAGAATGGGGGATTTTTCCATCTAGTCATCTTCACAAATGGAAATCATCTATTGAGTTTCCCTTGAACAATGCATATGTTTTGCGTCTATATACAATAGTTGGGTTATACATTGTCTCTCCTTCTCGAGTTAATGCTGCCAATTCAAGTTATTTGTCGTGTTGATTTGTTCAAGGGAAGGTAGCCTATGTCGGCCATTTTTAGGTCTTTAGCCCATGTATCCTAGACATCCCTGAGTCAATTGTTCTCTACCATTACATTCTTCACACCATCTACCTTAGTATGTTTTATGTCGATTGATGGGGGATATATCAAGGCCCTCCTTCAAAATATTTCATCCTGTCGACTCCATCTCATTATCCAGGTTTGAAATCTAGAAACCAGTCAGTACCCTAGGACTTGCAGACATTAGTGGCAGGCTTCCTTTCATTTCATTAGTGGTTTTACATAATTGGATCATGTTGAATGAATCTTTGAGTGTTTGACTTCAACTCATCTATTCACACTCATTAGATTTTACTAGGTATCTTGGGGTCCATGATCATCATCGGTGGATTAACTCATGTTTGTTAATGGTATACATCAATGATCGATAATCAGAAGGTTTATACCATGCTCGACATCAAATCATTTATTTGCATGTTGTAGATTCATACCATTGGTATTTAGGACGAAGACCTTGGGTTGGGACCATCCCATTCCTTGATGGCATTTCCCTCCCAAGTTGCAATGGATTTATTCATGAGTACTTCAAATATCACTCAGGCATCGAGTCCTCTCAATGATTTGTATACTATGACATAGATCATCATTAGTTTATTTGGTCGTGGATATGTTTTTACTTGTGACATGGATCCACAGTGTATTTTTTCGTGGCCATGACCTAATTTTCTATGTCATGCATGGATTCATAGTGTATTATTTTTGGTGGCTATGCTTATTTTTTATTACCAAGCATGGGTATGCCCACCTCGGGGATGTTATTATTATGCCAAATTGATGGTGATTTCTTTCCAAGTTCCTTTTCTCAAAGCTCTATGATTTTATCGTAAAGTATTTCGGCCATCAGACACCTCTTCTACCCTCACACTTTAGAGGGAATCTATTATATAGTTATTTACAACTAGTCCTTTTATGCACATAATCTAGGGGTTAGCAGTCTAAAAAAATGAATCATACCATGTTTCCCTTGAGTTTACAGTACTTGTTTTCCTAGTCACTAGTTTCCCATTTATTGTCTGTGACTAGAAAATGTTGGTCGCTCCTTGTCCTCTTTCAAGGAGAAACCAATCACTCCCTGCAAGAATACAAGGCAAGACTAGGTCTGTTACTCCCTTTTTAGGATTGGTTTCATGAGATGATATTGAACCATGAATTCTTTGTAGTTCTACCTTGAGAATATTTTCATCTTGGGCATGGAGATCTTATGGGCCAAATTACCCTTTAATATTATCTCTACTATCCTATAAATAATGGGGGTCTCTCATGGAAAATGCAGAGGAAAAGAGAAAGTAAGGTTATACTAGCAAATTAATCATGTAGCTTGGGAAAGGAATTTGGTTATAGCTTCATTAGGCTATCAGATCATAAGTTGTAAATTGTTCCATTTGATTAATAGAATATGCACATGAATTTCCCTCTTATTTGATTGTATATGATTATCATAATATTTGTAAAGAATTAGGATGTTCATGTTATATCATTAGATCTATTATAAATCTATACATGATACTTGTGATCTTGTGAAAGGAGTTTGTTTATGTCTTCATGTGTGTTGAACCACATTGAAAAAAGAGAAAGACACCTTCGACAAAGAAGACAACAAAGGAGCATGCAGGGACAACCATCAGGTGACCGGCTTTATTCCATTCACTTATAGATCATTTCTATGTATGATTTAGATCTAGGAAGGTCCACCATTTGTATCTATATTATGGCTTAGTTCTAGGGAGATCTTAAGGGAGGTAACTCATGCAGGTTGAATCCATTTTATAAAACAAATGGATTACACCTTACAAAGAAGTTGATGTAGTCATTGCCCAAGTTCCTTGACCAAGCTCTGTAATCAGTCTTCCATAATAAGTTTTCTTTCTCCTTTATCCTCCCTTTTTCCCATGAGAGATACCCATTATTTATAGGATAGTAGAGATAATATCAAAGGTTAATTTGGATAAGGCCTCCATTCCCAAGATGAAAATATTCTCAAGTTATAACTACAAAGGATCTGGGGTTCAATCTAATCTCATGAAACCAATCCTAAAAAGTGAATAACATACCCGGTCGCACCATGCATTCTTGCGGGGAGCGACCAACACTTTCTGGTCATAGGTTGTAAATGGGAAACCAACAACCAGGCAAAAAAGTACTGTAAACTCAGGGGAAAAGTGGTATGATTCATTGTTTCATACTGATAACCCATAGATGATGCCCATAAAAGGACCAGGTGGAAAATAATTTTATAACAGTATGGTCCCAAAGGAAGCAACCTAAAGAACTATGGGTGGAGCTGCTAGAATTCCCTCAAATTACATGAAGGGAAGAAGTTATAACTGAAAGGAGGCACTCAGAAGGACCTTTAGGAAAGATAGTAGAACCAACAGAGCATCCCTTGGCCTCAAGTATCCATAAGGAATAGATATTGGATGTCTTAGTGACAAAAAGGATTGTATACCTCTCTTGGGTAAGTCCTCACAATTACCTTCCCCTTGTAAAGGGAAATCTCTGGAAAAAAAGTTTTTTGGAACTTGGGGGTTAGAGGAATAAACAAAAGGATTGGAGTCTTTTAGTAAATTTATATCCATCCTATCGAGCATTAAAAAAAAAATTCCCTTGACCCTTATCCCCATACTTGTAACTGAAAAGGCCCTAGTAGAAGAAGAAACCCAAGTGGAGACTCTTGAAAACCCTAAATTGGAATCTAAGACTTGGAAATTCTTGCAAAACTCTATACAAATGGAAACTTCAAAATATAACTTTTGACCTAGAAGTAAAGGAATCCTATACTTCCTTGGGAAGGTGGTAGGGGGGTTAGGGTTCCTTGATGAAAAAATACCATAAGCCAAACCAAATAGGGAGAAATTCATTTATTTCCATGGCATGGAGACAAGCATCATCAAAGGTTATATGTGGGAAACAATTATCTCTAATTAGGGTTCTTAGAGCATCTTCCCCTAGTAAGGGGATTAAATGATATTCTTGACTCTCAATTGTTGAGGGATGGCCAATCCCTCAAAGAAATTGGCCATAAAGATGCTTATAGAGACATTAAAACCCTATATTATCCTCCTTCACAAGAAAATGACAAAAGGAGAAAAAATCATTTAGGGACTCTCAAAACTTATGATCGGGCATGGGTTCAGTTACATTAATATTATTGGGAGATCTAGTGGGAATATAACTAGATGGAAAATTTCTTCAAATACCCTATATAACTCTTGGTCCTTTCCTATAGGTATAGGGGTGTCCCTATTCCCAATAGATATGGGGAAATAAATGTATGTCCTAAATGTTTATGGTCCCTACTCTAATCAAGTGGAGCATTGGGACAAAATATTTAATATGGAATGTGTTCAAAGTGGCCTTGTGGTTATAGGGGGGTAAATGAACTTTACATTCGAGGCTTCATAAATTTGGGGACTTGATACTCACATGAAATATCTCTTAGGATTTTTATTAGAAATATATAAGTAGTAGGTTTGCTAGACATCAAACTGGTGAAACTAACTCCCACTTGGGGAAATAAGAGAACAATGGAAGATAGAATATCCAAGAGGCTTGACCTCTTTATAACATCATAAGTATTTCTAGATGAATTTATTTAAGAAAGACAATGGGTAGCCTCAAGAGGGGACTCAAACAATAATCATGTTGTGTTAGAAGTGGCCCTTGCCCATGAAAAACCATCCAGCCCCTTCAAGAAAAATCATGAAAGGTTGAAGGTGGAAGAGTTTGTTAAAAATATCAAGGATGTATGGAAGCCCTTCAATGAACATTTAAAAGATTATTCCCCACTTCAATTTCAAAAAAAACTTGAAAGAGGAAAAAATTCTAGTAGCCCAATGGGAAAAAGAAAAAAAGAAAAAAATGATAGGCTCTTTAAATAAGTGGAAGAAGGTCTGGAGACCCTATATAATAGTGAAGGGTTTGTATACTTGACTAAGAACTAGAAAATTGAAGCAAATCAACTAGAAGAAAAAAAATGGAATATATTACTAGAGAAAGAGAAGGAATGGAGGCATAAGAGAAGGGCCATTTGGCTTCAAGCAAGTGATGAAAATTCCAATTTATTTCACCAATATACAAATGGTAGGAAAAATATAAATTCTATTTCAGGAAGATTGACAAGGGAAACAACAAGTGGAAAACAAATTTTAAAGACATAACATATGAAGGAGACAACTACTTCTCCAATATCTTCATAGAGGACTCTTCAACAAGTGGGCCACTTTTGTTGAAGTGATAAGACTCTCCAATTATTTTCCTGACGTTATAAATAATGAGGACAACTTGGAACTGATGAAAGAAGTGGGGAATGATGAATTGCTTCAAACTTTATAAAGCTTCCAAAGGGATAAAATCCTTTGACCTAATGGAAAGCATATGGAATTATTCCTAGGATATTATGGATTCATTGAAGAACATCTAAGGAGGGTGATGAATACCACAAAAAACATAAGGAAAACACTTGGGGATTATAATACTACCTTCCTTGCTTTGATCCAAAATGAGGATAATCCAACAAATTTTGAAACATTTTGGCTAATATCCTTATGCAACTGCATCTACAAAAATTTCTCAAAGGTCATTGCCAGAAGACTAAAAAATGTCTTATCAAAATAAATCTCAAGTGAGTAGTTTAGGTTTCCATAAGGAAGAAAAATCCATGAAGTAGTTGGGATAGCTCGAGAAATCCTCCATTCGATCGAAACCAAAATAATATATTGATGGTAATCAAAGTGGACCTATCCAAAGCCTCCGATAGGGTAAGTTGGATTTACCTTATATGTTCCTCATTCACTTGGGGTTTTGTCATAATTTTGTAGTATGGTTGATGAGTTACAATACCTGTTTATCCTCTTTTGTCCTAATCAATGTAGAAACAACTCCTTTATTCAAACTAGGAAAGGGTATTAGACAAGGATTCCCCCTTTCCCATCCCCTACTTCTACTAATAGCTAAAGGGTTGAGTAGACTACTAAAAGAGGCATTAGTAAATGACATATTGAAATGGATTTGCATTGGTCGGGCTTGAAACATCACTCATATTTTGTTTGTGGATGATGACTAATTTGATATGAAGGCACTAGAAGGATTTTTTAAGAGTTTAAACAAAAGACTGGAATTATTCTATAAAGCTATAGGTATGCAAATAAATATGGATAAGTCCACTATGTCAATCTCAAACATACCAAATAATGAACAAGTATATTTCTTCCAATTCGTTCTATACGAGGTGATATATTTGGATCAAGGATTAAAGTAATTGGGATTCCACCTAAAACCAAATCTATACAAAAAAAGGCGATCGACACTGGTTAATTGTCAAAGTAGAAAAGAGGATAAACAAATGATGCAATCAATGGCTCTCAAGAGGGGGGATATTGGTACTTGTCAAAGATATCCTAGAAGAAATACTAGTATATTGGATTTCCTTAGATAGGGTCCAAAAAGGTGTATTTTAATCAATTAGGAAATTGTCTTATGAATTTGTCTAGTAAGGAGAAAAATCAAATAAAATACTTGTGTTGGCATCATATAAAAAATTGGTGATCCCAAAAGGAAATGGAGGATGGAGCATAAAAAAACTCTTCCTTCTCTCAAAGGCCCTAGAAGAAAAAAATGTATGGATATTGGTCCAAGGAAAAGGACTATGGGTCCAAGTAATCAAAGCTAAGTACTTGTACGTATCCATATTAGAAGATTGGATTAGGAACCCTATGAAATATGTGCATAATTCCTTAATTATATGGCAGGTTGTGAACTCATCTTTCCAACTGATAGGAAATTGGTTGATATCGAAGGGGTTGATATCAAAGGTGGATAGAGGAAATAAATTTCAGATAGGGATTGATCCATGGATAAGTAGTAAATTCCATCATAGAATACCTCCTCGAGTAACATACGGACTTTGAAGCAAATATTTTGTTTTCACTAAGATAGATTGTGAACTAGGAGAGGCATATAAATTGGAAGCAAAAATGCCTCACCATGGAAGAAATTGTATTGGGAGAGGATATTGTGGATGATTGGAAGTCATATACAGATGCCTTGAAAAATAGTAATGTCTAATTAGGAGAATATTAAGACCAACTACTATGGTCTCTTGACCCTTCCAAGACTTATGCTCCTAAACTGGGATATAAAGCTCTTGTTTAGGAAGGTTTGGTGGGACAACTATTTTGGTGGTGGAGAATCATACGGAAGTTAAGGTGTCCTTCCAAGAATAAAATATTCATGTGGCTGGAATTAAACAACAAGACTCCTACCTTGGAGGTTTTACAGAAAAAAAAACTTTTTTGGCCCAAGATGGTGTAGTTTATGCCAACAAGAAAAGGAAACTATTGATCACTTACTTCTGACTTTCTCCTTTTCCAAATAAGTATGGAAATAAGTTGGAAACATGATAGGGATAAGAAGTGCATGGGAAGGATGAAGCATAGAAGAATCATTTTTGTTCTTGGTATACAAACAAGGACACAAATAATATGATAGCTCTACCACTTAATATAGCATGAGAATTTGGATCGCTAGAAACCTGAATATTTTCAAAGGACATGAAACCCTTCCCCTTAAATGTGAAATTCAGTCTATAAATATCCTAAATGTTTATCCTTGGGTTGAGGAAAAATAAAAAAGACCAAGAAGAAAAGAACAAGTCATAAATATATATATTTCTTGGGCATACTTTGATGGTGTTTCTCAAGGGAATCCTCTTTTAGCTAGCTCAAGAGGAATCTTGTATCTCTCCTCAAATCAAAACATAGATTTCAAAGTTGGCATGGGACAAAAACAAACAACTATTTTGAATCGATGGCTCTCAAACTAACCCTCAAGTTAGCTTAAGAGCATGGTGTTACATAACTTCAAGTTTTTGGGGATTCTTTACTAGTTATCCAATGGATTCAAAAGGAAGAAAATCTCAAAATTTTTACTTTAAACCCACTTTTTGATGATATACAAAAATAGATGATGGCCTTCTCAAAAATTTATTTGTTTCATATATATAGGGATAGGAACAAGGTAGAATATTGCCTTCCAAAAGATGCATTGAGGTTGGAGTGTGGTACCTGGGCCATTTCCATCATTTAGGATGGGCACATAGTTGATATCCCTCAGGCACCATGGATATATAATTTTATTTTCTTTGACAATGGAAAAATTGTAAATATTCTTTTTGAAAAATGTAATATTGTTTATTTTTGTCTTTTCAAATCATGGAGCATCCATACTTTTTTGAAGATGCATATCATTGATTCGTGATAGTGGACAATTTTCATATCTTGATGTTGAAAGTTATAATTAATGCCCTTTTAAGTCATGGACCAACGATATTTTTTTTAATATAGCTCATTGATATTTAAGGAGGGTATGTAGAGTTGTTTCTCCATCTGGTTATAAAGGCTATAGTTTTTAATGTCTTGAGGCATATGACAATGTAATTTTGTTTTATATAAATAGAATTATGGATTTTTTTCCTTGGAAAAAAATCATCAATTTTACTTTAGGAACTTGTACCCAATACTAAAACTTTCATTTATTCAAGTATACTACTATGTACAAATGTATTTCAGACATAGATTCAATGGTGGTTTTCAAGAAATATATCAAAATTTTATTAAAAAAACAAAAAATTGGTGTTTAGTTGATGATGAGCCAATTAAACATTGACTTGGAGAAATAAAGAGAACCAAATATGAAGACCTTTGATTGAAGAGTGAGTGTGATTCTTCGAGGTATCATAGATCCTTCACATGGTACCTGTAAGCCATGATACTTAACCTTCATGATCAATGATGATGAAAAAAGGTGCAAAATTCATTGCAAAGTTGTTGACATTGGTGAGAGATCAATGGTTGAAGGTATCCCTGCACTTTGGAAATACACTTCTCCAACCTTGTTATTAACTCATCCCTCTAAATTGTTACACACACTATGTTTCTTGGAAATAAAATGTAGAGTGCCACCAAGCTCTTGAAAATTACAATAAAATTTTTGAATTAATCGGTTGATTTCTTTAATTTTCTGAAACAATTGGTGTTCTAGAATAACATTGAGAACCTCACCATAACAAGGGAGGAGAATGCACTTCCCAAATCAAAACTTGTAAGTGAATGTAACTAAATTTGAAAGATTCAAAGGCTAAGGGAGTGAGAATATGGAAACATAGTAATTATTTTGTAGAGGCTTTCAAGATATATATGTTGGAACTTCGCTAAAGAGAGGTCTAATTGCATTCGACTAGTTGGTTGGTCATATACAAGAGTAGGTTATAAATAATTTAACTCAAGAATGGAATCACCATTTTTATGCATTACATCTTGCATTTTCTCAATAAATAAAGGTAAGTGAGGCAACCATCTGAGAAAAAATGCCTACTTAATTCAGGAATAATACAAGTCCTCAAACTGGTAAGTTTGTCCTTTTAATCCTCAAATATGGTAGAATTAAAATCTTATTTGTAAAAATGAGTGATAGGAAATTTTAAGACTGAAAAACATCAAATAATTCAATGTTCCCACCCCACTCTGGTGTTCTTTATTAGAAAATTGGAATATTTAGAAAATAAATAATAGAATATACCCAAAGTTATCATGGAAATGACATGTGATAACAACAATAGGCAATTAAATAACTAGACTACCAAAAATAGTTATACCTTTATTGATAAGAGCAATGGTCACTTGCCTCTTCAAGGGGGAAACCTCCAAATGAGTAGATATATGATTACAATATACTTCGCAATACATCTCATTTCATTCCTTCTACTTCCTTATACAGTTCTATCTATCTCCTAGTAACTTTCTAGAGAAGGAACTTTCTAGCACACGAAACATTCTAGTAAGTCTTCTTACAATTATTGTTTTCACATTATATCTACTACATGGGTTTTATTTACTAGATATTGCCTCAATACATAGAAACATATCTATCTACTTAAGGGGGTTTGGGTAGTACCCTAACATGCCCTCCCCCTTAGAAAGAAACATTGTTCTCAAGGCTAGATATGAGGGAATTGTTGGAGGATATCTATTGGTTCCATGTGGCATCCTTAGGAGGTATGTTCTGCCACTGTATCAAGGCCTCCTAGATAGTGCACTGGTGGGGAAGGAAGTCTCTTTTTTTGAGGATGGCCTCAAACTAAAACCAAATGGAACCTTCTTCATCCAATTATGAAAGGCTAGTTTGAATATAACAATTAGATCCAACCACTTTCTTTAAGCAGGCGACATGAAAGATTTGATGAACTTTAGAATAGTTGGGAAGCTCCAAATTGTAATCCAATAACCAAATATGTTTGAGGACCTTATAGGGTATATAAGACTTAGGAGAAATATTTTTATGGTGGTTTTCTTTGAGGGGGGATTTCTTATAAGGATGTGGACAAAGGAACACCTAATCCCCTTCTTCAAAATGACATTATAAATGATGTTGATCATCCTATTGCTCATCCTATTTTGATCCATCACTATATTATCATTGAAATTATGAACAATGTCAGCCTAAGCTATGAGGGTTTTATCTACCTCCAACACCTTACTTATTCCTAGTAAGTTGGATAGTACTGAAGGGGGATTTTGGCCATAGATAGCCTCAAAGGGAGTCATTCAAGTGACACCATGATAAGTGGTATTATACCACCATTCTGCCAGAGGTAACCAATAGACCGATTTGGATTGTCGCTCTAAAGTAAATCACCACAAATATGCTTCCAAGAACTTGTTGACAACTTCAATATGACCATTAGTTTTGGGGTGATATGCAATGCTAAGATTCATTTGAGTGCCTTAGA
>SNQJ01S0122857.1:0-17327 GCA_010110895.2 Picea sitchensis | reverse complement strand
GAGAGAGAGAGAGAGAGAGAGGCTTTGTCTATGTTTCAAAGCCTCATTCTTTTTTATGGCAATGGATGTTTTTCATTGTGCTTCACAAAATTTTCTATTTGTTGGTCATTGTTTATATTATTATGTGTCCAAATTATTGTTTCATATATTCTTATGTGTTTTTTATTATTTGATGTATTGATCAAAACTTGTTACGCATCTTATTTTCCACTTATATGACACACACACGTGAGAGAGTGAGAGAGAGATGTACTAATAAGTGGTGATAATATGTGTATATGCTTAATTATCCTATGAGATTTATGTCAAGTGGTTGTAGCTCAATTGGTTAGGGTGGGGAGTTTTCTCCTCCCCACCCAGGTTCGAGTCTCATCTATGTGACATGATGCTCTCTTTGAACCAATATTCTCGAAATTCTTGACCCTCCTATGTTCTTTGGATTTTGGAGGGGATTATTGTGGACGTAGCGAGATTCATGCCGTGAACCGAAAAGGAAAAAAAAATCCTATGAGAGTTATCTAAATACAATGGGGAAGTAACCCAATTTATGCATGTTTAATTAATGTGTATCGGAAATAGCACTACAAACTCTTCAAATGCAAGGTTAGTAAATCTCTTATTGTTCTCATCATAAATTTTATGTGTACATTTTGAATTACATATTTAAAAGGATCTTATGATTGAATGCACTATTCATCTATAGAATTGACTCTTGGGTGTTGTAATTCTTCTTTGGCACCATTAATGGCTCTTTATGGTGGTTCCTAAATTGGTCACTCTTGCCACAACTCTAGCACTTCATATTTTGGATAATCTTCTTCTTTGAGTCTCTTGATTGATTATTCTCTAACACCTCCAATGACACTAACAAATTCAATGAAAAAATTGTTCTCTCAAGAATAAAGTAGGACTTGCTATCTAATATTTGATTGATATTCATATAGTCTCCTCATGAAGTAGTCTATTAAAGTCCATAAAATCTAGCTTCATGTTTCCTAGTGACATTAATAGAGTCTCATAAGGATCTAGATGGTTGCATGCTATATTATGGCTTAATCTTCTTCGAATATGCTAACCCCAAGTGCTACTAGTTGATTAGCCAACATTTTCTTGGAATTAGTTAGGAAAAACTTAAAGTTATAAAGACAACAAATTTATTCCTTGTTTTGACACCAATTAACTAGAATCTTAAGGGTTGTTTGTTTCTAGATTGGCCCTTCTTTATAAGAATTCTTTCATTGACTTTATCTTGGACTTATCTATCAATCCCAAAAGCATTTTTTGGTACATATATTGGTCAAACATGTACTTTAACAATGCAATTTCATTTTTTGGTACACATATATCGGTCAAACATGTACTTTAGCAATGCAATTACTAATTTGTGTTACCAAATTTATACATAAAACAATTTTTACCTTTATTTGTTGTGTTTGTGGTATTGGCACTCATGAGTTATGAGTGTAATGTGGATGGAGTCATTATAATATGAAAATTGTTAGTTTGTGTTACCAAAATTATACATAAAATAAATTTTACCTTTCTTTGTGCTTGTGGTATTGACACTCATGAGTTATGAGTGTAATGTGAATGGAATCATTAATTATAATATGAAAAATGTGGTCGTTGATGCCAATTACAAAATGTATTTGACTTTCTCCTTGTACCTTCCCTCGCTCACACTTGAATTTCTATGATACATGTCTCTTGTCTAAACATTTAACATTTTATTTGGAAATAAAGATAGAGGGTAAATGTGATGAAGAGTTCTCTTACCACCCAAGGTAAGTTATTCTTTCTCATAACATGTAATCCTTGTCTAATCACATTCC
Source organism: Picea sitchensis (assembly GCA_010110895.2). Lineage (NCBI taxonomy): Eukaryota > Viridiplantae > Streptophyta > Pinopsida > Pinales > Pinaceae > Picea > Picea sitchensis. The sequence continues at coordinate 15,495 of SNQJ01S0122857.1, read as the reverse complement.
TCCTACAGTTTTCCTTCTAAAAATGAATTGCATTGACAGTCTAGAATAATGTTTCCTACGTTCATGACTTCAATCTTAGTAATGATGATGATTTATGATTGTACTAAGCCCCTGATTCATCTACAAATTGTCACCATTGTCTGACTTGAACTCAAGATTGTAAGCAAGCAACACTCTTACACATCACTGGTAGTGTTGGAGGGCCTCTTAGGCCTATGTAAACTCATGGTTCAATGTAAATAGACATTAGGATGGAGTGGATAATGAATATATATGTAATAAAACATGATATAAAAAAAACATAATGAATAATTATTTGGAATGGGTACAACCACTCCAACCATTCCTTTGATTGTATAAATATTTTTTGAAGAATGAATAGAACTTGATTGGAGTATTTGGGTGTGTATTGTGTATTTGCTACAATGTAGTCCTTTCCTCAATGTTTTTATAATCTAGAAGAATACAACATTGGCATTATTACCTCTTCATTCGGTCTGCGTGACAACATTAGGCGAATGCAGATACTTTGAACCTGAAAAATGTAAGTAGAGAATAACTCTTGCAAGTGGCTTCCTAACCCATAAATCATGTATCTCCTAACCCTTATACTCCTTATAACAAAAAAAAACGTATAAACCCTATACCATTATTTATATCCCTTAACCTCTAACCCTCACCTTTTATAACCTTATTACCATTAAATCCTACAATTCATATCAAAACTAATCTTCAACTATTATAAACTTAATCATTCTAAAAATTAAATCATAAACCATATAACATTTAACCCCTTTAATCACTAACTCATACAAAATTATCCCTAACCATTAACCTCTAACCCATATAACCCATAATCACTAACTTATAGCCCTTAAAATATATAGTTCATAATCACTATAATTGCTTACCCATGTAACTACTAAACCATTGAACATTATTAGCGATGAATTCTATCTCATAACCATTTGTCTCTAAACTTTATAATCCCTTCCCTTAATTACCCCAATTCACTAACCTTTATATTTCATTGTGTATATAGCTTCTAACCCATAAACCCTATGACCTCCAATAACTAAAACTTATAACACATATGACCCATGACTCCTATAACTAAAACCCATGACTCATATAACATCAAACCCATATTGCCAATAATCCATAATCCATTTAACCTTAACTTTTATATCTTCTATAATAATTGATACTATACCAGAGACCCCCATAACACCAAACCCTATAACCTAGATCGCCAAACCTAAATAACCACCAATGCTTAATTTGTATCCCCTATAATCACTATATAACAATAGCTAGATTCCTTACTTGTATCATGGTAAGCTTAAACCCCAACAAGTATATAAATGTTAAAGCCTATAATTCACATCACCCCAACCCTTATAACCATCAATCCTTATATCCATATCATTTTTAACACCTAATCCTTATAACTCATAATTACAAAAATTTAATAGCCCCTAGTCCATGTAACCTTTATAAACCCTGTAATCTCACCTCTAATGTGTCTTCCCTAACTAGTATAGGACATGCGTCCTATAATCCATAAACCTTATAACATATAACCCTTAACTTATAAACAATATTCCATATAATTAGAATTACATTTACACCTTAGAACCCATATCATACCTAACCCCTATAATATCTTACCTTTATCACCCATAATGCATAATCCATGTAACCTAACCCTATAACCCCTAACACTTAACTTCTATAACCATGTAATATTCTTTAATTCTTCTACACTCTAATTCATACACTTAAAACTCTCAACCATTATAACCCTATAAACCATGACCACTAAAACTTGTAACTATAACCCTTAACCATCATAACCCCTAAAGCTTATAACCTCTAACTCTTATGACCCCTAATCCTTACAAGCTTGACATTCTTCTCCTCGTTTCCCTTTTACTACTAATTATTCTATCTCTAAACCATATAATCATATAATTTCTATCCATTTTACTTAGCCTCTAACCCCATATAATTGATATCCACTATAAATCATAACTCCTATAACCTATATAACCCTTAACACCTAAAGTTGGTATCCTTGATTCCTAGCACCTTTATGTCATAACTCATATTATCTATTATTATTAATCACCTACTTTGTACCCCAACACTAAACCTTGATGACCCTATAACACTTAAGGGAAAAGGGAAAGGCTAAGCATGACTAAGTTGTGGTCCATTCCAATTCTTAGAGTCACCCCTCCGACATTGTTGGTCTTGGGACTCCTGAATAGTTGCATCCAACTGCATCTGTAGGAAAACAAACAAGATATTTAGATATTGATAAAAGTTTAAAACTCCTTTAATTGTAGTAGTGGTGAAACTAAATATTTCAGTTGACTTGTGCAAAGTGACAAAATATGAAATGATGGATAATTTCATATCCTTCACATTAAGTTATAATTTTTTCGTAATTTGATTGTCGAATTCTTTGTGTGCATCGTATTTGAGTCTAGAAACCCTCCCATACCGTCAACACATGAATCTACTATAACCATGTCAAATTTAAATTCATACAAACAAAAACTGAAAAAAATTCAACGTTGGTCCCATTCAAAGGTCACTCTATGCGGGGTCAAATTAAAATCATAATTTCTACTAATTAGTAAATGGACAACCTTGAAAATTGTTAGATGAACCAAATTAGTTAAAATTGGAGATGATGGTATAAACTTGGATGAGATTCTCTTGGTTTCAAGAATAATATATTATTTACTGAACAAGGACAACCATGTGAAGGTGGAAGCTCATATGGCCCCTCCCTCTCCCACCTCCTCACATCACTCTCAATTCCCCAATACCCAATTTATTTACTATAAAATATTTGAAAGCAAAATAGTAATAATCAAGCATATAAATTAAGAAAAGAAAGATTTAAGGTAAATGAAAGAGAACAAATCAACAAAAAACATATAAATACATACCTCATACATTTCAACATTTTTATATCATTAATCTTCTTATTCATCCAAATCAACATCTATATCATCCGGTTCAGAATTGATGTTGAAAGGATTGGCCATATATGCATCATCATCAATGTTGTCATTTCCAATATTCATATCATGGTCTATATCATAATCAAGAGAATTGCCTTGTACATTTGGTTCAACTTCTTCAAGTTCTTCATCTGACACATATTCTTCGATATCATCTTCATCTAGAACATTGTCTCTAACATCTCCTTGAACTTATTCGTCATCTTCTTCTGACACATGAACTAAATGCACCTATAAATCATCTTCTTCTTCAATATTATCTTCTTTCGTTGCATTATACTTTACTGACCTTCCTCTTGGATCATATCTAACAATATATGACCAACCCCCTCTACCTGGAACCTCTGAGTAAAATACTTGTTCACATTGTCTTGGAAGAACATAGGGCTATGATCCTGGCTCAACATTCCTTGTATTAACCATGGTAAATCTGTTAGCATGTTTAATAATAGTTCTATTAGGATCATGTTCATTCATTTGTAGCATGTACCATTTGGCGCCGAACATAAATAATTTGAAGGATTTAAAGCCACACTCAAGTAAATCATCCAAATACCCATAATATTGATTTTCAGAGACTTCTGGATGTCTTTCATTTCTAGAGGAAACATTAGTAACCTGAAATACTGCAAGTATCCCACTATCAAAAGTTTTCATCTTTTCATCCAAATTTTTAATGCAAAATTTGCGGCCATTGCACCACATAGCCTTGTGGTGTTTCAACTGAAATACGCCATACATGTAAAAAATGCATTTTCAATTGATAAACATATTTATACTTGGAAATTATGCAAAATAAGAAAAAAAATCATGCCATATACATCAATATAATATTCAAAAAAACTAAACAGTGTGGGTGAATATCCTTGCCTGTTTATATTTTAAACCATATGCTAAATCAATTTCCCCATGTGTAAGATTGGTATCTCCTTTAAATTCAACTTCTTTAACCAATATAGCCACACCATACCATGATAACCTACCATTGTTAGATTGTATACACCATTCAATCCATACCTTCATCCAATCAAGATTGTTTGCAATGTATAAATGTATTGTATCCCACTCTTGACAAACTATATTAAAATAAAACAATTCAAATATAATCAGTTACTATGGTATACCGTCATAATAATGGGTTATGCAAGAATACTAAAAATCAAATAAGTACGATATAGATAAAAACTAAAAATTCAAATGTATAATAAATCTCCAACATCTACCTACATGTCACTTTCCTTATTCTACCTTTCCCCAATAGGTGCTACCCTTCAAATTTGTTGATATTGGAGTTGACATCCCATATGTGATCCACATTAACACTTGCAACTATTTTAGGAATATATTGAGTCATATAAACCATGGTTTGATATACCATATATCCCTCTACCAAGAACCCTCGGGACGTGCTCTTTGTCTAACCAAATCCTTCAATTATTTCAAGTGCCTCTCAACCATCCACATTGACCTTGTGTGTACAGGTCCACACTTTTCAATCTCCTCAACTTGGTGTATGAGGTAGTGTTCTTGTGCATTGAAAAATATTGAAGGTAGATACTTCTGCATTTCACACATTAGACGAGGAATTTGTCTCATCCAATACTTTATATCTTCATTATTGATTTCTTTAGATGAAAACCATCTACAAATGATGCAAGCAAATCACAGGTTTCAACAAAAAAAATATATATAGTACTACATGATAAGTAAAACACATGCAGTCAAATACAAGTTTTACAACAAATTGAACAAATTACACTTTGCATATAAATCACCACTTACCTCATGTATTTGCCAAGATCATATATAACTTGTTTGACATTGTTGTCAAAGTTGTCTGGGAGAGATAGAGGTAGAACATATTGTAACAAAAAAAAAGTTGTTCCAAATTAGTAGAAAAAAAAACAATAACAAGATGTTTCACCAATATATATACAAATATATACACCAAAATAATTACCTTAATCAAGGTATTCCGATCATGAGTTTTTAACCCACCTAAGTCACCTTTATTTGTTAGGATATTCTTTATGTTTGAAGAAAAACCAGTTGGAAATTTAATTTTTTTAATAACCTCTTTTACATACTTGCTTTGTTTCTCTGTCAATAACCATGGAAGGGTCATTATATTTTGTTCTCCTTCATTATTTGAATGAATCACACTCTGCATTGCATGATTATCCTCCTTAATGTCATTACAAATCTTGACAAAATTTTCTTTGTCACTCCTTCCATCTAAGATTCGCCATAAGGTTTTTGTTACATTCTTCCTGATGTGCATTGTATCAAACAAATGAACAATTTCTAGGTGCTCATAGTAGGGGAGCCTACTGAATTGTACGGGATAACTTTTCATTCCTCATGGAAGCGCCCCATTATTAATGCCTTCATGACGACCTTCAAGGTGAAGCATAATTAAAAATATTACAAAAATACTTGTCAATTAGTACAACGAACAACATGCAATATAAATATAAAATATTCCAAACATTTCATGTATGATACATGACGATTTGATTCATACCTTGACGATATATATTATATCGCAACTACCATAGATAAGGTGTCATTCTCCATGGTTTTAATCTAGTCTCTTATTTGCCATTGAAAAGATGTTTTTCGGTACTTCGATACCTATGGTTCTTAGAGAGGAAGTTCCTATACTCATCAAACAACTCCTTTCCTAAACTTCTTGAACGACGATATTTCACCTTAGGACAAAAAATTGGACATGGAAATTTACCCTTTGTTTGAAGACCTACAAGAGATGGATAAACGTTTATATCAATTATTTGAAGTATGTTTAATGAAGGGATTATTTAAAAAACATGCATGATATGAACTTCATAAAATTAAAGTACATTATTAAAGTGCATTGTAACATTATAACATACCACATAAATGTGTTAGCCCTGGGGCATCATGAATTGTCCCTACAAGAATTGCATGGAATTGAAATTCCCTTTTCACATTTACTGGTCTAGAGATATCATACATAGTGATGCCCTTCCATAACTCTTGTAACTCTAAGATGCTCGATATATACATTCATATATTTGACTTGGTGCTTACCTAATTGATTGAACACACAATACATAATTACTACATATATGAGTAAATAAAAAAATATCAAACATAATTATAAGGCATAATTGAGCATATATGAGTAAACAAAAAAATATAAGACAAAATTATGAAACAAACAAGACAAATGAGATGTTACTGTGTTAAAAAAAATTATTCTAAACAAATACCTAGAACAATCATTGCCAACATTATGTGCTCCCTCTTTACTGACATCTGTGTAGGAATGTTATTGTTGATAACAAAAACATGGCACACCGAGTAAGTAGATCTAAGCTCTCCAAATGGATTGAGATTGTTAACTGCCAATGAAATCCTAAGAGTAAGAGGTTCGGCTTTAAAATGTGGCCATATTTCCTCTATATTCTTAAATGCATATCCATGTGCATGCATTTGAAGAAAACCATCTTTAATTATGTTCTTTTCATGGTAATCCATAAATTGTGCTATGCTTTTGCACCTAAACAATCGCCACAAACATGGAATTATGGGAATATAACGAAGAACCTTGCGAGGAACCTTTTTTGTTACTTTATCGATTTGATATCTACTAATTAGAAATTTTGGGAATTCTTCTTTCGACGCATGTTCTCCATAATATAGAATATGATCACCAAGACATACATGAATAACGTGATACTCTATTCCGATATCTTTCATAATGGCATGTAAATCTCGGTATGTGCGAGGTAAAACATTTGACAGTGGTAACAAAAATTCACCTAACAATCTACAACATAAAAAATCAGTACTGGTTAATGTGAAGAATATTAATCGTACATATTGCATCCAAATTTTATAGGTGATCAACTGACAAAAAAATAGAGAAAAAAGAAAACCTTTATCGTGTTGTACTAAATGTGACAAAATATATTACAATATACCTTAGGAGTTTTGTCACACAAGTGTTTGACAAACCATTCATAACCTTTAAGTTCACCAACAAAAATATAGCATCAAGAATACTTATTTTCGATCCTTCATAAAGAGGTTGTCTTGCGTTCTCAAGTACATGCATATCAAAAACACCATCAAGCAGGTAATCATCATCATCCATTCCTGCATTATTAAATGTATCATGGATGAATACATTTTTCCCATATTCTTCAACTGTGTTATTAGCATCATCATCTTCTTCCATAGGATCATTAACTTGATCTTCAATATTCGCTCCATGATCCTGAACATGTGCTTGTACATCCATGCCTTCCTCCATATCGTGTGACCTAGGACATCATTCCTTTATAATTACAAACAAACAAGTAATATTAATGTATATAATAAATATTAAAATGATACAAATGTTTACAAATATAATATAGGAAAACAAAGTCAACAAAGACAAACACAAAGACAACTTAGGTGAGAGCGAGAAACAAAGACAACAAAGCAATGGTGAAGCTTGTGCAAGATATCAAGATGTTTATGAATACATTGAAAAGATATAGAAAAAATGTTACTTTTCTTATGTAGAAAGAGATACACTTTGTGATATTATATATAGTCACAACCAACAAAAAAAACCTATTCTTATTTCATTGCATTCATCAATATTTCATATTCTTCCCTAACCTTAAACCCCTAACCCATACTCCATAAAATCCCATTAACCTCTAAATCCTCTAGTCCCTAAACCCCCTACAACTACCAGCTTAAAACCTAACCTATTAACCCATAATCCCTTAACCTATGATATGTAACCCTTAACCCACCCCTAACCCTTTAATCCCTAACCCCTTAGACCATATCCCCATAATACTTAACACCTTAACCCCATTACCCCTAATCCCTTCAACCCCTTACCCTCTAACCACCTAAACTATCAACCCTTCTAGCCTAAACTCTTAATATCTAACCCTAAACCCATAACCCCTACTAGGCCTTAAACCCCCTAATCCTACCTTAAACCCTAAGCTACTAAACCCTAACCCCTAAACCATTGAGCTCTAATCTTGCCTAATTATTAACCCTTAAATCGGTAAAATATTAACCCCTAACCTCTTACACCCTCGTACCCCTAAACCTTAAAACCCTTAACCATAAGGGGTTGAGATCAGATATTATATATCCCTATGATCAATAACCCTTAACCAACCCATAACCCCTCGGACCCTATCCCTGTAATCCTTAACCCCAACCCTAACCCGACCTAACCCCTTAATCCCTAACCCCTACTCCCTAAAAACTAATTAACCTCTAAATCCTCTAGGCCACAAAACCCCAATAAACCTACCTTAAACCCTAACCTATAAACCCCTAACCCCTAAACCACTGAGCCCTAATTTGGCCTTATTAACCCTTAAATCGCTAAAATATTATCCCCTAACCCCTTACTCCATGTACCCCTAAACCTTAAACCCGCTAGCCACTAAACCCTACATTATTCTTCTTCTACATTTAACATATAAACATTTACAAAAAAACTCTGCAATATACAGACATATAATAAATAACTTACCAAGGGACGATATTCATGCCTGCCTTCAAGGTGTCCATAATCTCTACAATGTTTTCTAGTTGTTTTTATTAAAACTCTCCTACTATTATATCCCCTGCATTTGTTACAAGGGAAATAACATTTTTCATCACCCACATCCTCCAATTTCAGATCTCACGTTTCGTTGTATTCCTCCTGGAGGAATGTTATATGACATTTTTCCTTACCAAACTTTTTGTGATGATTGTCTTCAAAAATCAACCTCTATAGTTTAACTATTTGTAATGCAATTAACAAAATAAAAAATTTATGTATTTTGACCCAAAAATATCCTCTATAACCTTATCAAACCGTCGATAGTGTAGCAACAATGTTGAACATCTCTAATATTTCAAACTTCTTTATATTTTTTATGAGAGAGACATTTCCTAATGGGAAAAAACATTGGCTTCGTCAACCGTCGGATATCCAACACCAAATTTATTGACGTGGTCAAACTTCGGATGTCTGATGAATGGATCATTGACTTGATCAAACAGAACACCCATCATATATCCAAGTCCATGCTCGTTTGATATTTGACAAATATCGGGCATTTAAAAAAAAATGTACTAAAATTGTAAAACAAATCCGACATTACAGTGTACCGTCGGATTTTTCACCCATATGTACTAGTGAATCCCTAGAAAACTTACTAACATATAATAGTGCACCTAAGCTAGGTGGATTCTAATTGGATTCTTGTTGGCACATAATTAGCCAAATTCCCAACAACAATGGCAAAAACTAGTTGAGATAACCCCTTGGGATTTTAAATGTTTGGAAACATCTCATTCCACTCTCAAGTACTTAAGTGAGAGTGAGATTGTTGGAGCCTTTCCAACCCCAATCAACCCACAAAAGGTCAACATGTCACAAGTAGGATTTGAACTTGAGTCTCTAGTTTTGCTTGTTGAAGCAACTCTTCCATGTTACTTCTTTCTTTTATTCTTCACTATTTTTTTCTCCAATTTCTTTACCTTGGGTCTTTTATGTCTCTTTTGTTCATATGGCATATTTCTGTTGCATCCTTGGCTTGAGATATTTTTGACATTGTCTTCCATCTACCATACTTCACTCCTAAACAATAATGAAGCATGCCCTTTGCATACTTCTTGGCCCGTGACATAAATGATGTTGTCTTGCATTGACCATACTTCACTCCTAAACAATAATAAAGTATGCCCAAATATATGATTCCAAACAATTGTGCAACTTAATGTTTAGTTTCCCAATCATATTTGTGATGTTACCCATAATAGTTATAACATTTACATATATAATACCATGATCTTAGTAAAAAATTTAAGAAAATCATGGTGCAATTATGTTTTTGTTTTCTTTATTACTATAAATATATACAAAGATTATATACTTGGTAGGAATTTTAATAATTTTATATTATTTCTCATGCAGGTTTCACTTTTGGTTTATAGATCGATTTTAAATTTCAATTATGGAATATTTATTGAGATGTAAAACATCGATCGTGGGAAGAAAAAATCAGGACAAAATGATCTATCATCATACTTTCAAAGACCTCAATCCAAGGATCCACATTATCTTCATGTTTCGATCTCTTTTGAGCAACCTATCACTGAAAGAGATGTCAACTCTTGTGAGAATGCATGTAATATCCAAATAATAGATGAGGGAATAGGTTCCTTTGGTGATCAAAGTGAGATAAATGCATTTTCACCAAAAATTGGCAGTAAAAATGTCGAAAATATTTCATTAGAAGAGAATACAATCAATTCATGGAAAAGACAAAAATGTCGAAGGGACATAGGGAGAGAATTCCAACCACATTGGGTCTCAAAATTTTCATTTATTGAACCAATACCTCCAAAAAATGAGAAAGAGAAACCACAAGTTAGATGCAATATATGTCATTGGAAACTTGGCACACTAATGACATTTCAAATGAAGTTAGATACAATAGAGAAGAATGCAAGAAAGGTGTATGAAAAGAAAATTGCAGATGGAAAGGAGAAATCTATTGTCAGATGGAAATATTTTGAAGAATGTCAACATGTCAAATATGTAAACTAATATAATAAATATTTAATAAGTAAGGAAAAACACGAGGCAAGTGGAGGAACCATTACATTTATATTCAGAAAGACGATGGAAAGAAAATTGTTATCCAAGATAATTCAATTAAGAATTGTATTTCACGTCTTGTCTAAAGGTTGTCCTATGAAATATTATTTGGATTACATGAAATATATATCTTTTCTTCAAGTGTCAAACTTTCTATCTTCTCATTGGTCTTTAACGAGTAGTTGGGAATGGGAAAAATATCTAGCTCAAGTAGAAAAGGATGATATGAAAGAGAAGATTGCAAATGCTAGGTTTTTTCCATTGTCTTTGGATGAGGTTACAACTATTGATAATACTTCATGGATATGCATGAGTATTTATATGGTTAATGACCAAATTAGACATTCATATCTACTTGTGATTCATAAAATGAGGGAGAATTCTATAGCTGTAAATATTTATGAACTTGTTATTAATAGTTTGAAGGAAATTGATGGTATGGATCATTTATTGATCGTAAAAAAGTTGGTATGTGTTGGAGCAGATGGAGCATCGGTAATGCAAGGACAAAGGAATGGCCTTTGTGTTAGACTACAACTATCAACTTCACCGTATATGTTGAGTATTCATTGTATGGCTCATAGGATGAATATTGCATTTAAAATAGTAAGCAAGTTTCCATCATTTTCAAAAGTTGAAGATCTTGTATGAGAGGCTTATGCATAATTTTATCGTAGTCCCAAATGATTTTCAGAGTTTCAAAAACTTGTTGACGGTGTTACAAATGGAAACAAGATATTAGAATATGTTCATACACTATGGATCTCATTGAATGGACCAACTCAAAAATTATATAGTGAGTACCAATACTTGGTAGGGGTGATTTATGAGCATCACTTCAATGTAGATAGAGCTCAAGATCTTCTCTTTATACTAACTGACATAGAGACATTATTAACATTGGTTGGAATTCTTCCTATGTTATATGAAATGAACGTCCTCATGAAAATATCTCAAAGTCACACAATGTATATTTTAGAATACACAAATGCAATAAAATTTGCATGCCTTTCATTGGATAATTTTTATACGATTCCAGAGTCTTTTGCAGGTCCACGGTTTACAAACTGAACTATGATGATTGATATAGAAAATACTAAAACAATTTTGAAGTTTGATGAAAAGGGGATACTATGTATGGCAGTGCGTGCGCATATGGTTCCTTTTCATTATATTGGTAAGACAGGACAAATCAACAAAAAATTCCCTATTTCAAGGGGCCTATTTGACAATGTTGTCATTTCAGTGAGACACAACATGAAATGAATTGCAAAGTCATTAGAAACAGAGATAATAAAACAATTTTCTCGAGATGAATTGTTGGAGGCCATGTCTCTGGTGTACCCTCAATATTAGAACAATAAAAAATGTCAAACTACTTTAAAACACGACTTTATGGAAACATTAAATACTTAGTGCACCACTTTTGCAAGAAGGTCCCGATACATGGAGAACAAGTTGAAGGTATTTTATATTCATCAAAAAAAATTCAACAAGCCACACACTTCGTTGAAACAATGTGGAAGCAATTTCGTGCTTTGGAGAATCCTCTAGAATATAATGCAATAACAAGATTATGGACTATTTTAGATGATAGCCAATACTTACAGGAAAACATATTAGAATATTTTAAATTAGCGTATTTGTGTCAAACCATGATTTTAGGGTTAGTGGAGGATGAGAAAATGTTTAGTGCACTGTAATTTTTGAATTCAAAGATGATGAACAAGCTTGATAAACATATGGATATATGTTTAAGATTATATGTAACAAAGTATGACATTACCAATTTTCTATATGAAAGAGAACTATCTCTTTGGCGATCAGATTGTGATAGAAGGGGATAAAACAATATAAAAAAATTCTCAAATGAACTTGAAATGGAACATCATTATTTGGAGGCTCATAATGATAGTGCATCTGGAGAATATCTTGTGCGGAATGAAGAAAATGAGGACCAAGATGAGAACTGGAAAATTGATATACCACAAGATTTTATCTAATCCAATATATATGAGGGTCCAAGGGACACTTATTTTGGTATACATTTTCCATTGGTGATGCAAGAAATAGTGAATGGAACATCACAAATGATGTGATTCTTGTGATTTGTTGTTCCTCTATTTTTGGAGTAGGTCAGAAACTCTTTATCATAACAAAATTACTATATGCATATTTCAATTTGAGGTTGCATTTTAGGTAAAAATAGGTTCTATATTTTATATTTTTCATTGTAACATTAGAGCCACATTTTCTTGATGTAGATTATTTTAAGATTGATGTTTTGATATTTAACTATTACATTGTCTATTTCTTGACATATGTGATAGGAAATGAAGTCAAGATTTGATGAAGTTGGGACCTATCTCTTCACGTATATAGTGTCATAGTATTAAAGGATAAATAGATAATTTAACAAGACTTCTACTAAGCAAGAATCAACTCATTCAAGTAGATGAAATTTCTTTGATGTCTAGCTATAATATCTTGGTAAATATAAATGGTTTGTTTGTTTGTTGCATTTTGGAGCATGTTGTCAAGTTTGAAATTTTGGGTTTATTTTGGTTAAAAATTGTGTTAGTCCCTTGAATGCTTCTAGTTCTCATTTGATGTTTGACTGAACCCTTTGTTGTGGCATGATTGTTTTCATATGTTTTCCATTGAGTCAAGGGTTTGGGTTAAAGTTAAAGACCTTTGTTGAGTAAAAAAAACTTTTTTTAATCTTTTCGTCATGTTTATTTGAGAAACATATGGTATTAGTCTTAATATATAGCTTTGATTATTATTTTGTGGGCACTCAATGTGTTTTCCATAATTATGATTATTTTATTTATATATATGATGGTTTAAGGAAACTTTTTTTTATTTTCTTTCACTTTGTGGCATGACTTGAGCATCTTCACCTTTTATGATCTATTATGTTTATTTATATATTTTTTGAAAAGACTTGTTGATTATTTAGATAGGGAAATGATATTTTCTTAGCTAAGCGAAGAGAAAAATGGTCTATGCACTAGATTCCTATGTGTTCATCATAGGAGACCTATTAGCATGAGACTGGCATTCCTCTAATGCAATTATACTTTTGATGCCAAGACTAAAATAGCATTACATGTAGCCAATGGAGGATGAGATAATGTTTATTTCACTATCATTATTGAAGTCAAAGTTGAAGAACAAGCTTGAAAAAAATCATTACATAGTTTCTATCAATAATGCACATGTTATGGAGAGTTTCATGTAACTAATAAAGAGGTATTCTTATTAGTGTTTGTATCACATGGAAAAAATAGATTTCTATATAATTCAATATCACTTATTTCTTCATTACTTTTCTGCAACTCAATTTTGGGAGTTTCCATGTAGTAGGATCCAAGTGACACACATTTCATGTGATACCCTTAATGGGCTTCAAATGGGTGATAAGACTTTGATTATGCACCGTGCTACTATCAGGTATAGATATACATGATGGCACAATAACCCTTAATCTACATATCTTAATGTTCATGCTTAATTATGGAATTCTAACTGAGACTATCTCTTTTTCTAAGGCCTAATCTATTCCCAACATTTATTACAAAGTTATGTGTCCCTTAAAAATTTTATAAGACAATAAAAAGGGATAAAAGAGACCTCTCTTCCTTGGAAAGGGGTGTTTTTTGGGTACAAAAGGGTGATTAAAGAGGAATTAATGCATGGAATGTGACCTATCAGTATTCTTATACTTTTGGAGTTATTGATGGATAGAATTATGTGCACTCCTATTTGAGAACATCATATGATGAACTTGTTTGAAGGGCCCTTTCATAATCGATGAATCTGTAATAAACAATCCATAATAGAAGTGGTAGAACAAAGATTAATATCTTGACAGAAGTGGTGGTCAGAATAAACACATATGAACTTTGTGGTGAAACATCGTCAAAACTTATAGAGGGATATGCAAGAGTGTACAATGAGAACCTTAACAAACACAACCCCCAATGCTTGCAACATTATTTATAGGATGGAAAATTATGTTTATTTTTCCAAATATGTAAAATGAGTATATTACAGTTTAATGAATACATTTTCCTATTATTATGTACGGTTTTACCAAAAAAATCGGCAAGACTTTACAAATTTTTATAATTTAGTGAAAGATTTGCCAAGATTTTACAAGATTTAATAATTCAATGAAATATTTGCCAAGATTTTACAAGATTATATAATTGACTAAAATATTCACCAAAAAATTATATATACATATTATATTATTGATCAAATAACCTTCACTTTTTCCTGTGTATCATGGAGATTCACCCATGTATTATACATATAAATTTAGGGGGGGTTCTTAAAATCACACATGAACCCCATTATGCAAAGAAAACAACAAGTGGGATAATGTTGGGTATGTGTTATATTATTTTCATGACCTAACCTAGTGTTTGTGTTACGCCAGGTGCGCAGGGGGGTGGATCCCTCGAAAAAAAATTGGCAGTTTTTTGGGGCATGCATATGACAGTCAGTACTCATAAATCTTCCAGTGACATTGTCTCCTAGATAGGGAAAAAAAATTGTAGTCAAATGGATGTGATTTCAATGGTGAAAATGAATAAATTTTTGAACCATCATTTCCTCTCAATTTTGAATAATTTGTGCATAAAAAATCAATGTTTAAGGACCATTTTATGGTTGTAAATGGCATGAGGTTTGTAAACTTTTGTAGCAGAAATTATTGTGCATCTCTTTCTTCATCTTTTCCCTAATATGTCATTGAATTTATAGTTGGGAATTATGTTTTGGGTT